>CALYCR020000889.1:0-11847 GCA_944470395.2 Schistosoma turkestanicum
AGTCTTGATAAGGCGTTGAGAATGTATTCCGAAAGCATCCAGAAAATACGAGGATGCTAAGCATACAGATCAAGCTTATTTATACAATGAAAGAGACGCCCTTAGGAGAGCCGAAAAAATAGCGTACTAAAATAATCCATCAACTAATGACAGTCTAGGATTTTCCGAGTGGGAAATATAAGCTGAAGGTCAACTAAGCGTCTTTGGCACGAAAATACGGGAATTCGAAATTTCCAAACAAAATTAGGACCCTGGGGGATTTAACGTCCCCGTAAAAACCCCACTATAATCTGTCTTTAGTTTTCGAATTAAAATTGACATTACTAGTATTGATGTAACATGCGTAAAAGTCACAACTAATTGGGTATACATATATATTCAGAGAAGACACTGTTTCTTTTTGACAGGAAACAGGAAACCTTCAGCTATCGATTCGCCAAACAAGAGGATTGTAAATTGTCTTCTGTCATTCTTCTTCTGATCTTCGAAATACTCTCATGATCCCATAAGTTCCGGTCTCCTGACACTTATCTATTAGCTATTTCTAGGCAGTGCTTTGTTGTCTACTACTTATAAGCCATATTATGAGCAGCATCCTCCACATCTGCTGATCAATAGTTTTCATGTTCAACTTTTATCAGTTCACTATATTACCTAATGATTCATTATCCATTTTGCTTACTCTCAACCTTTCACTTTCTCCTGGTGGTTTACTGGATTATGAAGATATCACCATCTGAACAGGAGCACTTGATACAGTGGACAGCTAGCTAGATGATTTGGACTTCGTAGATGATCTAGGCCTCCTATCGCACACGCAACAACAAATGAAAGGGAAGACGGTGAGTGTAGCAGCAGTCGCTGAACCAGTAGGTCTCAACATAAACAAAGGGGAAAGCAAGATTTTACCGATACAACACAACATGTGCCAACCAAATCACACTTGACGGAGAAGTTTTTGGAGATGTAAAAACCTTTAAATATCTGGGCAGTATCATTGACGAGCAAGGTGGATCTGATGCAGATATGAAGGCGCATAAAGGCGAAACAAGAATGGCATTTTTACAATTGAGGAACATCTACAACTCAAAACAACTATTAACCAACAACGAAGTCACAATTTTCAATACGAAAGTTAAAACAGTTCTATTGTATGAAGTGGAAACTTGGAGAACCACGAATGCCATCATCCGGAACATGCAAGTAATTATTAATAGTTATCATCTACAAAAGATACTGGGGACTCGTTAACCAGACATCATTAGCAATAACCTATTGTGGGCGAGAACAAATCAGATTCCAGTGGAGGAGGAAATCAGGAACAATCGGTGGAAGTGGATAGGACTTACACTACGAAAAGCACCAAACTGCATCACAAGACAAGCCCTCACATGGAACCCTCAAGGCAAAAGGAAAAGAGGAAGGCCAAAGAACACATTACGTCGAGAAATAGAGAAAGATATGAGAGGAATGAACAAACATCGGACAGAACTGGAGAGGGAAGCCCAGGACAGAGTTGGTTAGAGAAAACTGGTGAGCGGCCTATGCTCCACTGGGGGTTACAGGCGTAAGTAAAGTAAGTAAGACAAGCCCTAACTTGGAATCATCAAGGCTAAAAGAACACATTACTCTGAGAAATGGTAACAGACAGGAGAAGAATGAATAACAGTTAGACAAAACTAGAAACGAATGTTCAAGACAGATAACAGTGAAGAATACTTTTGTTTAACTTAGGTTTTCCATTAGGGGGTGACAAGCATGTAAGCAAGTAAGTAAGCAAGCAAGCAAATAATTCACTATCCATTGATTTTATCTGAATAATGCGAGTTGACAATTTGCCAATGATTAATTAACACAAATATTCACTCACTTTTTTTAACGTTTCGTTTATTATTATTGATCATTTAACAGTAGTAATCATACACTGCATTCTATTGATTTTTTAATGATACTTTTATTATACCTTCTTACATTTCGATTTTTTTTTGTTCACCGAGAAAAAGTCCTTATTAAACTAGATATTCACTCACAACCACAGATACATATATATAAATATATATCGACTAGATTATTGATTGATATGGTTATATCTAGTGTATTTATTTTATTGTAATACAATTTAAGAATTATATTAAGAAGCTTAAATCATTTTTTTTCTGGTGTGTATGTATAATTTTTCTGTCATTTTCATTAGAAAGACAGAAATGTAGTAGTAGTAGTAGTAGTAGTAGTAGTAGTAGTAGTAGTAGTATTTAGAATTGTCACATGCCGCCAATATGACATTGGTATTTGATTTGGGTTTTTTCTGAAAATATCGATTTACAATACAATAAAATAGTAGTTAGCTTTAGGTACATTATGTTAGTTACTCTTTGTTGCATTATTAAACAAAAAACGATTATGATAATGTTTTGATCTTTGATGTTTCTTTGTGTTTTGCAGAAAATATTGAATATTGAACAGGAGAAATACTTTTTAGTTTGATTAATGGTTATTTTAAAAAACGCTAAACTAATGCCTATGATAATGGTGTGTGTGTGTGTGTGCGTATGTGTGTGTGCGTGTTTGTATTTGTTCCCGGTCGGAACTTAGCTACCATTGTAATGAACAAATGTAATGGAAGCCTGTATGCAATACAAGCGACTAACCGAAAAGCGTGTACTTTTAATCAGAAAATACTCATATGAGAAACAAGTGTATTATTGGTTGTCTTCTTTTCCAAAAAATGTCTTTTATTCCTCTAAACACCCAAATCGCTGCCTGCTCGAAGGAAGGAGCTCTCTTGGCCGAAGAAGTCGGAGGACGGAGATTTGCGGAGCTTCCTGGAGGATTTTGAGGTCGCGTTGGAGCTGGTAGGTGTGAAAGCGCCCGGGGCAGAGTTGGCGGTGCTGGGGACGCTGCGGGCAGGTGAAGCGAAGGCGGTATACGACAGCCTGGACGGTGCGCCGTGCTCTGCCGAATATCAATGGGGAGATGGAGGCACAGTTTTTGGCGTCGCAATTTATCGAGAGTGTGCCTGCCGCCGTGTCCCAGCTGCGGGAACTGGTAAACGCTACACGTCAGATAGATGCCGTACCCATTCCAGACCAGCGGGCAAGAACAATGACCGAAGTGGTAATCCGGAATATTTTAGTGTGTCACGGAATACGGAAGGTGATATTAACTGACCAGGGTTCCTGTTTTGAAAGACTGCGATGACAGCTTATTAAGAAGGGGGACGAGTGTGGTGTGAGCTACTTATAAGTAGTATGTGGCGTGTCTCAACGTAATGTCTGGCAGCGGGAGATGGAAGAAGATCAAGAAAGGAAGAGTTAGAACACAATGGAATTTGTATGAAACGCATCAATAGTGAGTGACAATGGATTGATGTTTTGCAACAGGAACAGTCCAGTTCGATATGATGGACTGATATTTTGCAAATGAACGATTTACGATATGGTTTTCCTATTTTACTGAGTAACTCTGTAATTTTCGTTAAATACAATTCGGTTGCCCCACCTGTGTTCTCGTTCACTACATCGCTCCGAAGTGTTTCTGTTAAGAAGTAACTTTAGGGCTACACTCGACTGCATATCTATCGTATTCTACTTATAGGCTATGTTGTAAGTAGTACATAGCATTCGATTATTAAAATTCAAATTTAGTTATGATTGTTAATTTACACTATAGAATAACATTGTATTATTTTGGTTAGGTATATGATACAAAATCGATTGATCGGAGTTTTCGAACATAGACAACTTATCTCACGACCTTGATATTCATTGTTCTATTGCTTGAAAGAAAATTACGAAAGGGGGATGAATAAGACGTGCCTATCGGCCTACGAAGTCAGTGACTATTATAGTTCAAGTTATATTCGTCAATCAAGAAGACTACTCAGTGGTTGGAGACTTTTGCTGACATGAACTGAATTCGGTAGAACTGACTCAGATGCATTTGCAGAGTAAATATCCTTTTAAAATTAGCTTTCAGTGGTCTCTCATTCGCTTATTGATTCATGACTTCTTTTCAAGTAATATTTTCACTGTCCATTTTTTTCACTTATCAATACTATAACACTGATTTTCACTTATTTGCAATTCATCATGTTAATTTATAACTATCGCCATTTCATAGTTGAAAAGAAACCTGAAAATCCTTACGTAATTATGCTTGTTACTCGTCTTGGGACATAGGTATCTCCGAAGCATTGCTCGTATATCCTTGGACAACCGAGTAAGCAATGCTGTTATTAGGAATTGGCTGCTAGGTAAGAATGGCAGATCAATAGATGAAGTATTGAAACTTCATCAGTTGATGGGATATGTGTTGGGATATGTGTTACGTATACCTAACCGTCGACTGCCTCGACGAACTATGTTTTGTGGTGTAGGAGTAGGCTGAAAGAAAGCTAGAGGCGGCCAAAACAAAACATGGCACAAATCGATGAAAACGTTAATAAATGGACTGAGACATGTTAGTAGATGTAGGCTATCTGGTCGTGATCTTCTACAAGACGAAAGTCACCAATGGTTAGAGACTTTGAACTATACGGCTCAGAATCGTTTGCACTTGCGCAAGTGCATTCATTCTTTGTGTTCTCTCAAATTCTAACCTTCTGAATTCCTCATCATCTCTATCTTTCGCTTCCTAAATTTATCTCACTGAATTATACCCTAATCTTCTCCATTACTGCTAATACTTCTACTGTAGTGAAGGAGAACACAGGTGAGAGCTATTGAATTTGATAAACCTCAAATTACAGAGTTAATTGGTAAAATAGAAGAACCATATCGTAAATCGTTAATTTGCAAAATATCAATCCATCATATCGAACTGGACTGTTCCTGTTGCAAAACATCAATCCATTGTCTGACATTTCACTGTTCATGCGTTTCATACAAATCCCATTGTGTTCCCGCTCTTCCTTTCTTGATCTTCCCCCATCTTCTGCTGCCAGACATTACGTTTTTACTCGCCTCATATACTACTTATAAGTAGCTCGCACCACACTACTATCTCTACGACTATGGGATTTGAACTAACAGTTGGATCACCGTGTTTATGCTGTATGGCAACCTGAACTGACGTACATACGTACGAAGTTTTTTCTTGGATCTGTCTGTCTGTTTGTCTGATGTGGGACATTAGCAGATGACCAAGTATCACCAACCAATTCTTTCATGGGCTCTCCTTGCTAGTTGTTATCAACTGCTATTCATTCTTTTGATGTCTGCTTCAATACTCAGTTCAATATATTCTTTAATCCTGAAGGTCCTAGGGCTAATAATAATAATAATAATAATAATAATAATAATAATAATAATAACAGTAATAACAATACTCCAATGGTTACCAATATTTGTTTAAATGAAGTCAATTAATAATAATATAATAACTTAAAAAATATGTTACCATGACAATTGATGAATCGATTGATTAGCATTGAAATTTGAACAGTTTGTTTAATCGCATCTAGATGTTTTGTTTTGTTTTTGTTTAAATTAAGCAACAAATACATTCAAGTGTTAAGAATAAGTAGTATAATTACTATTGTAACTCATTCAACAATCTTAACTTAATTACATTTATGTTTCCATATAATTTTGTTTGATTGTAATTCCGATGACATGTAAACAAATTTTTTTTCCTCTTATCAATTAGGTTTTCAGCTTCTTGTTCATCTTCTTCTGACCATTCGGATCATCAATGACTAGTGATCGATGTGATTCATTATCTCATCATGTACCGCGTGTTTTAGTGTTACAGTAGCGTGGTGCGAGCTACTTATAAGTAGTATATGACGTGAGTGTCAACGTTATGTCTGGCAGCAGAAGATGGGGGGAAGATCAAGAAAGGAGGAAGAGTTAGAAGAACACAATGGAATTTGTATGAAACGCATGAACAGTGAGTGACAATGGATTGATGTTTTGCAACAGGAACAGTCCAGTTCGATAATATGATGAACTGATATTTTGCAAATTAACGATTTACGATATGGTTTTCCTATTTTACTGAGTAACTCTGTAATTTCGCTGAATACAATTCGGTTGCCCCACCTGTGTTCTCGTTCACTACAGTAGCACATGACATTCGGGCACTTGAAGGTCAGTAAATGTCAATAACTCAACTAAGTTAGAAGTCAATTGTAGCCTAAATAGTTCAACAGTAATGTATTATATTGTTAGAGAACTTGGTTATTCAGTTAAGTTTAAGTCTATCAGGGAACATTGTTTGTTTGTTATTTTTCTCAAGATTTCAAGTACACCCTAGTGATAAGAAGTTTTTATTGATTACCTGGGAAAAGTCTTCAAAATGTAGAGAATATACTTGGAAACAGTCAATATAAATCCAAACGTTTCTGAAGACTCAGTGTCATACTTGACACTATATAGAAACTCGAACGAGTTAACAATGGAGAGGTTTTCAGGTATTAGACTGAATGATTTCATACTTTTATTTGTAAATTATGTTGTCTTTACTTTATTCAAAGTTATTGATAAACCAAATAATGTACGTAAAACTATCAATTAATCAAATAACTAATCTTAAAATTTCAATTCATAAAAAAAATATTTAACATTGATCAATGCTGAAAATTTAACATGAGACATTGAAGAGGAATTGTAGTTCAGGTGGATGAATTCGATGATTGTAAAGTTGACATAATTGTTCTGAAAAACATCATCAGAATACACTTCAATATTAGACATACACAAATTAATACATTTCTTTTGGATGATAGGATTTGTGGAGATTGTTGAGTTGCCTTTAGAAATCATAAATCGATCAATGTTGGAAGCACTAGACGGCCGTTTCATCCTAGTACGGGTCTCATCAACGATGCGCACTCACGACCTCTAACAATGTGAATCGAACCGAGGGCCTTCGGTCTCGTGCGTGAATACTTAACCTCAAGACCACTGAGCCAGCATCCAACAATGTTAATGTTTAAGTTCAATAGATCCACGGTATTGCGAAACCTTATCCATTGTCTTTGGTGAGCACTACTTCACGCCTGACAGGGCTGGTCACGACTTCTCACTAGAACTTGGAGAAATTCCCACACTAAGCTAGTCACTATAGGGTAGTGGAAATTGTTGAGTTTTAGCGGTTTAGACGTAAAATTTTCGCGTACGAAGCTGAAGGTCCTGGGTTCGATTCACACTGTCGGAGGTCGTTGATGAGTCCCATACTAGGATGAAACAGCCATCCGGTGCTTCGAAGTTTCTAATAGTGGTCTAACATTGATCAGTTCATGATTTTTTTTAAGCCTGTTCATTGGGACCATCATAATAAGAGTATAACAATTTTCTCTCTTCTGTTTACTGCAACATAAAATGTCTTAAAATGTGTATTTATCCAATAATTAGAAAATAGTTTGACTTAATAGTTGGAACACTTAAATTTGTTTAGATAAACAAATTATGCACATTTACGAAATGAAAAACAACATAGAATATTGAACAAATACCTTTAACTATTGATCACCCAAACCACAACAAACAAGAGTGAACATTCTCCAATGGGATAATTACTACAAATCTCTAAGTATGTGGTCCAGTTTGTTTATGATTATTAGTTATTCATCGATAACACGATTCCATAATCGTACACTTCCAATTTAAGTTAATTTCATTTATTTTATGAATAAAATAGGTGATATTCTCGTAAAACTCTGGTCAGTCAAGGTCAAAATGTCAACTTGTACAAAATTGAAGAAGTAAAGACAGTCAGTATTCATTTTAAGAATAACTACTATACAGATTAACTTTATTTATGGCTTAAAACATTTTGGATTAACAATAAAAATGATTCTGGTATCATCATACCATGAAAGTGACTTGGTTTTTACAGTGTGATTACACGAAATGTCGAATAATCAATCGAAAACAATCGTTTATTGTAATTCATCATATTTTCGCTCTTTTTGTCAAGTACATTAAGTGAAATTAAATCATTACTGATAATAATAATAATAATAATAATAATAATAATAATAATAATAATAATGACTGGCAACAGTTAACAGTCTGAATCAATGACTTGAATCATGTCGCTAAGTCAGTCAGTTGCAACATAGAACTTCGTATGTAAGTACATCAGTGCATGTCGCCATACCACATCAACACAGAGATGTAATTGTCAATTCAAATCCAATAGTAGAAGAGTTAGTAAGGGTATTAGAAGTAATCGGAGAGGTTACGATGAGATATTATTCAAGAAGTATGATTAAATGAGAAAAGTTTAGAAAGTCAAAACTAGAGGTGTTGAAGAATCCAGAAGATTAGGATTTGAGAGAACACGGAGAATAAATGCACCGGCGCCATTGCGAACGATTTTCAGCCATGTTATTCAAGGTGTCTAACCATCGATTATTATCATCCCGCGGACCCCAATCAGGTAGTCAACAATTACCGAAATGGCTAAATCCATTTGTCAATGACTTCATGGATTTGTGCCATGTTTTGGTTTGGCCGCCCCCATGTCGCTAATGTTTTGAATACTACCCTATATGGGGTCGTGGAGAGGTGAACTTATGAGAAATGCAAGAAGAGTATTGAAGCTCTACTGCATCCTCATTGGTTCCCTCAAAAAAAAAAATACAATTTGGTTAAATTAGGAAACCAAATTATATAATTGGGAGTTAATTAATTCCCACTTTTTAAAGATGAATGATCAAGCAGTAATCAGTGAGTCAAAGTAAAAATATGAAAGAATTTAAGTTTGTTAGGGACTTAGAATTAGGTTTCATAAAATACTCGCCTTCATTAGTTAAATGCATACTAAATCTTGTCTACCAATAACATGGTGTAAGGAGTGTGTTATACATTCTAGACGAGAACGATATATAAGGAAAAAGAAACAATTCTTTCTAGGAATTTTTTCCAACTAATTGATATCAAATAAATTGTATTCTATATTTTGATATTGATCAATGAACAGGGTTAGTTAGGTCAGTACTATTTTTTTTAGCTCACCAGAGCTCATATCACTTACACTTATTATTACCTCTCTCTGTAAGATAATTGATGTCTAAAAATATTCATTAGTGAAATACTATACATATTTATTTAGAATAAAATGGATTTATCAATGTCTATTCATTGTATATTCTTAAAGTTAGTTAATAAATTATTTAACTAAATTAGTTCATTTCCAAAATGTCATTGATTAAAAAAATTTACTATCCATCCGTATTGAATTGATAAATTTCAAGGTTGAATGTTCCTGATTGGTTCTTTAATGCATTTATCGTTCGATCGATTGAAAAAAAAAAATCAAAACAAACATTCAATGTAGAATGTAGACAATGGATAGATAGACAGACATACACATTTAGACAGACATATACGGATATAGACAAATGTATTCAAATGCATTCATTTAGGTTGTTTATTGATAAAAAGTAATTTCATCCATCACTGGTTACTTACTTACTTACTGCAACTTCACAATACGCGTAGAATATCGTCCATACAACGGAAGGATGGAAATGGCAACAAACAGTAATAATCATAATTTAATCATAGTCAATAAGTAGATATAAATATAAGGGATAGGAGAGGGATTTTTTTTCAAAAAATAACAACGGCCTCGTAGATTCAATCAAATATATGGGGAAAGGAAATAATTTGATGAATTCATCTTATGACTATTATTATGATTATTGTTATTATTACTACAAGTCAGAGAAATTATGTCCAAACCAGTGTATATATATATATATATATGCTAGATAGAAATGCCAATCTAGGATAGGGGGTAATTTCCAAATTACAACAACAACAACTCTTGTCCGATAATGAGGCAAAACTTTTTTACTAGAAGAATAAAATATTTTATGATTACTATGATTATATATTGTATATTGTGTAGCAATGTATACAGAATTGACAAAAACGATTTTATCGATCTAGAGTCATATGCTTGCTTAGTTAAGAGAAAGTGAAACTAAGCGTAAAAACAATATTTTGTTTTTATCGTAAATCACGTGCTGTGTTGGGAAGAGGTATGTATGTATCAACAGAGTTGAACTAACAAAGCATAAGCTTATCTCATTATGTATAACAATATTTAAAGTGTATACGTTTGTGTGTGTGGGTGTGCGTGTACTAGTTCTTCAGAGCTTATGCTACTGACAGACAGAAATTAATAGCGTAGGCAGAAGTTTTTTCTTATTGAAGGGGTGAAGATTTTTCGTTGGAGAATACATTTAAAAAAAACATGATTTCTGAATTAAGAGAATTTTTATTGAAAAGCATATCAAATCAATTGTTGGTTAGTTTATTTTTGAGGGGTTGTATTGTGTGTGTGTGTGTGTGTGATTGAAACGAACGCATTGCTAAAAAGCGCTTTAGCTAGCTGATCGATTGACTATTTGACTGATTGACTAACTGACTGACTTAAACATTGAAAAGAATTGATTGAAATAAGTTTGCTTACAATATAATATGTGTATCATATATCGGATGAAAATTAGATCAGATACACATAGACAACATATGCAAAGTTAAATATATATGTATCTCTCTCTCTCTCATGTTTTTTCCTATTAATTTTGATAAAGTGTGTATGTTTGTGTATGTATAGACATGCGCGTATACATAAACATAAATTACGCGTCTATGCATGATTTATTCTATAATAGAGATTGATCTAAATTCCAGTTCATTCTCTGTCCAAAGTATATTTATACATACAGATATATATAAACATATATATTTGAAGTTTTTAATTTTACACTGAAATTTTGTTACCGAAAA
Source organism: Schistosoma turkestanicum (assembly GCA_944470395.2). Taxonomy (NCBI): domain Eukaryota; kingdom Metazoa; phylum Platyhelminthes; class Trematoda; order Strigeidida; family Schistosomatidae; genus Schistosoma; species Schistosoma turkestanicum. The sequence goes on from CALYCR020000889.1 coordinate 10,749, forward strand.
AATATTAGAAAAAAAGAACAAACTTAGTTACAAAAGGTTGAAGTGCGTTTAAATTTGTAACAAACTATTATCAAGGTTTATATATTTACTGATGATGATCATTGATTGAATCAAAAGTTTTTTATGGAATTTGTACAGTGATGACGGTAAGATTGTTAAGCGAATTCAAATGTATCAATCAATTAAATCGAGAAATCTGGCTACTTTTGTTTTTCTCTTCATTGTGTGTACACAATTGATTGGATTGAATGAAATTGATTTACCGTTTATCATCACATCATATGAATGTCAGTTATCTGGAACTAGTCGAAATTTGTTAAATTTTTCAACAGATTACCACCAGTATTTGAAGATGAGTAGTAAGAGTTGTTTAACTATTGAAGCATACATATAGTCTCTGAAGTTTATTGTCTTAAGATTTTATCATGGATAAAACCAGTGAAAAAATAGTTGACTTGTCAACTGTTTGATAATTTTCATCAGTGAACATCCATTCATCCATCTATCAGGAATGGAATTTCAAGTTTTCAGGTTTTGTTTTGATAGGAGGAATGAACATAACTTAGAGTCAATAACCAATCAGTTAAAAAATTTCTAACCAGACCTAGTTTAAGAAGAAATAACACTGACATTGTATCATGTTGTAGACAAGAATGAACTCAATAAAAGTTATGATTTTGCATTAGAAATTTGGAAGTTATCAATACTTGTGAATTAGTAAGTCAGCAATTCGTACAACACAACATTACAATGCTTTTCATCTCTGTTCTTGAAAAAACTTATTATGAATGGTCCTGATTTAGGATTACAACGTATAAGATTTCAAAATTAATCTTTCTAGAGTGGTTGGTATTCTTTTGAAGAGAAGTCTAAGGTATTTTTATTAACTACTCTGATCTCCTAAGGGTGGAGTAGTTGCTTACAGGAGAATATCTTTCAAATTTTCGGTGTCATCTTTACTCTCTCTACTTCAGTCTAGGAAATATTAATGAGGCTAAAATGTATATTACTTTTTCAATAATAATGATAGGTCTCCTTTAGTAATTTTCACAATTTCTTTTTAAAGATTCCCATTGTGAAAATTAGAACAACACATATA
>CALYCR020000890.1:0-37896 GCA_944470395.2 Schistosoma turkestanicum
CGCACAATTGTCTCATTCAATACCACATAAAATGATCAAGTTCATTTAACTTCCGCCACGTATTATGTGTTGTCGCATGCCAAACATTATTTTGACGATGCTGATATCGATCGCATGCAAATGACATTAACGTATATCAGTCTATTGAGCTAAATTGTTTGTAGAACTGTTTACAATGATACGCCTCATTCACATTCTGAAACATTCCATTTCATTAAGCAGATAACATAAGATGCCTTAATATGGCTTGTTCACTTTTATGTTGGTCAAATATGTTGTGTGTTGTTAATCATTCATTCCAATGGCATATATGTATGATCAGTTGAATAGAAAACTAGAAAAATTATAAACAACTGTCTTATTGACTATTTTCAACATTGATAACTATGCAAAGGAAAAGCCAAAATCCATAACTCATAATCATGAATTTCCGCAATGTTGAGATTTTAGTGCAAATTATATTTCACATAAGTTTATCGTTTTAGAGGGAAGATTTCAAACTAATTAAACTGTAGTGGTATACTTTTACAAAGAGAACACAATCGCTGAAATGGAAACATTTATTATTGTACTTCCATCTTACAATAATTGTTCTATTGTACTCATTTTGTTTAACTGTACTGAAGACGATAACGAGCGCGCCAAGTGTGTAATTCACAGTCCGCATTTGTACTCGGTGGTTGTTGGCTGCGTCTTTATTACGGTCTTGATATTATTTCGATATCTCGAGACCACGAATCAATACACCTCTTCATCCAGTTATTGTCTTCTTACTGATTTCTGGATCTATCGGGATTTTACTAGGTAATCACGCTAATAATAGTTTCATTCAAAACTATAAAACCAAGGCAGCTGTAGTTTAAACAAGAAAATAGCCGAACACGATAACGGAGTTTGAATGAAGGAGAATGAATCCATAGATGCTCGGAATGCTAGTGCTTTAACTGAAATAAAACATCAATCACAAAAATTTGCATAAAATGCGGACCTGACATTCATCAACATACATAGAATAATAACATAAGAACTTTTGATAAAAATACAAAATCTTTTCTAATCTAATGAAAAAAATCATTTCAGAGAAAAGATGCACACTAAATATGTTTGAAGGAAATTCATCTTTGCTCAAGCAAACACGTACATCAGAAAAAAATGGTCATAAAGATATGCCGTTTGAATGAATCATTAACAATACACAACATACTTCACTAACGTTAAAATCGATCATGCCATATGATACATAGTAACCTTCAAGTCGATTGTTCTTCACATAGGTTACTATTAATGGTTTAGCACGATTTATCTGTTTCTGTTTTTCAATATTTCTAATTTTATTCTTAGTGTTGAAAAATTCATTTTATCATGGTTTCAAAGTATTCATTAATGTAGTGAGATAGGAATGTGCAATATCCCGACAAAAATATGCCGTTTTTTCAATGACCAAAATATCTCGAAAAGGAAACCCCCTCCATTGTGGCTAACTCTAGACTCGGCACAATTTACCGAAGACATCCTCCTCTCATCCTCAAAGAGCATTGGTCAAATTTAACTACCCAATTCGCATCAGGCACGATAAACCGCGGTCGGTAAGTGAGGCAGCCAGGACATCACCAGGCATGCAAGAGCAGACCACGATGGTAGTTCACGGCATACACAAACTCGTTAACAGATCTGACAATGTAAATAAAGATCATGAGTTGGAATGCTCACAGAGGTTGTACTTTACTTCAGATGAGAATCCGCTGCGTTGATGTGTATCAGAAACTATGCTACGCAAACTCAGATTGTTCTAATATGAGAAAGTATGTGAATTTCAACAATGTGTAAGATCTACAAACAATGGCTGTGTTCTCCTAGATGAATTAGTTCATTGAGTTGCTGTTTGTTCACGTGATTACATTCTTCTAACTGAAATCAAATAAGATGATGACCCAAACCTTGTTTATTTTTGTAAACAAAATGGACACAATCAATTTGATTGTTTGCGTCTATTGAACTGCCATTCTTACCTAGCACCCGATTCCTAATAACAGCGTTGCTCACTCGGGTGTCCCACGATATACGAGCAAAATAGTCTTTTTTAAATTTGACAGACCAATATCCACTATCTAATTATATGAAGGATAATGGAGAGAAAATAGTAATCATCTGTCAGAATGTTTCAATATGCTCTCCAGTTGGTTAAGTTTCCAATCAATTTATTGTGTGAATTTCATTCAGTAATTTTCAGTGTATTGTAATTATATGTCTTACAGTTTACAGTGAATTTGTATTCTCATGAAGATGACAGGTCAATCAATACATAAACGAATCTGACTATTAATCAGTATAAATAAATTTTAAACATAATTAATGTATTTATTTGTCACATTTATCGATTTCCAATGTCAGATCTATATTCATGTCTGTCGTGTTCATGTTCTTACTTACGTGCCGTGAAGAACGGTTTTCTGTTGAAGTACCATGCTATGCAGCAGACACATCACTGATCTCTGGTCAATAAGCAAGCAATTCTCTGTTTGCTCATTTATTCAAATAAAATAACTTAATTTTATCCTCTTTCAGATAATCTTGATGATGCTGATATCGACAACACGCAAGTAGCACTAAAGTACATCTAGGTGTTATTACAAAGAACTTAGGAAACTCGAGCAATCGATGTATGCGGAAACTGAAAAATGCGCACACAGTATTTGAATACAAATATTCATTCGACCTCTCTCAGTCGAGATAAGCAATAATCTTGGTTTCGCTCTCAAGTATGTTAAAACCACACTAATGCTTCATATGACTGTGCTGGAAAGACTAAGATTGAACAACATAGGTCACTAATATTCAGTTCATCACATTTCAATTGATTCTACACAAAGTGGAACACAACAAACAATCGTTGTCACATCATTGATTGATCCATCAAACACCTCACCTACTGAATAGAAGAAGTTAATGTACATTGTAAATGGCATAAATGTTTATTAGAACAATGTAAATGGTTGTCTAACTTGACAAAGTCACTTCGTCAGAAGGAAGGTAATCACAATTCACCAAACTATTTACATTCTGCAGAAGGATACAACTAGAAGTTTTGGTCTTTTTACAGTGTGTGCATTTAGATAATGAGACTTGTAGAATGTAGAGTCATCGCACAATTGTCTCATTCAATACCACATAAAATGATCAAGTTCATTTAACTTCCGCCACGTATTATGTGTTGTCGCATGCCAAACATTATTTTGACGATGCTGATATCGATCGCATGCAAATGACATTATCATATATCAGTCTATTGAGCTAAATTGTTTGTAGAACTGTTTACAATGATACGGCTCATTCATTCACATTCTGAAACATTCCATTTCATTAGGCAGATAACATAAGATGCCTTAATATGGCTTGTTCACTTTTATGTTGGTCAAATATGTTGTGTGTTGTTGATCATTCATTCCAATGGCATACATGTATGATCAGTTGAGTAGAAAACTAGAAAAATTATAAACAACTGTCTTATTGACTATTTTCAACATTGATAACTATGCAAAGGAAAAGCCAAAGTTCATAATTCATAATCATGGATTTCCGGAAGATACAGATTTTAGTACAAATTATATTTCACATGAGTTTATCGTTTTAGAGGGAGCGTCACAAACTAAATAAACTGTAGTGGTATTCTTTTACAAAGAGAACACAATCGCTGAAATGGAAACATTTATTATTGTACTTCCATCTTACAATAATTGTTCTATTGTACTCATTTTGTTTAACTGTACTGGAGACGATAACGAGCGCGCCAAGTGTGTAATTCACAGTCCGCATTTGTACTCGGTGGTTGTTGGCTGCGTCTTTATTACGGTCTTGATATTATTTCGATATCTCGAGACCACGAATCAATACACCTCTTCAAATAGTTATTGCCTTCTTACTGATTTCTAGATCTATCGGGATTTTACTAGGTAATCACGCTAATAATAGTTTCATTCAAAACTATAAAACCAAGGCAGCTGTAGTTTAAACAAAACAATAGCCGAACACGATAACGGAGTTTGAATGAAGGAGAATGATTCCATAGATGCTCGGTATGCTTGTGCTTTAACTGAAAGAAAAATCAATCACAAAAATTTGGATAAAATGCGGAACTGACATTCATCAACATACATAGAATAATAACATAAGAACTTTTGATAAAAATACAAAATCTTTTCTAATCTAATGAAGAAAATCATTTCAGAGAAAAGATGCACACTAAATATGTTTGAAGGAAATTCATCTCTGCTCAAGCAAACACGTACATCAGAAAAAAATGGTCATAAAGATATGCCGTTTGAATGAATCATTAACAATACACAACATACTTCACTAACGTTAAAATCGATCATGCCATATGATACATAGTAACCTTCAAGTCGATTGTTCTTCACATAGGTTACTATTAATGGTTTAGCACGATTTATCTGTTTCTGTTTTTCAATATTTCTAATTTTATTCTTAGTGTTGTAAAATTCATTTTATCATGGTTTCAAAGTATTCAATAATGTAGTGAGATAGGAATGTGCAATATCCCGACAAAAATATGCCGTTTTTTCAATGACCAAAATATCTCGAAAAGGAAACCCCCTCCATTGTGGCTAACTCTAGACTCGGCACAATTTACCGAAGACATCCTCCTCTCATCCTCAAAGAGCATTGGTCAAATTTAACTACCTAATTCGCATGAAGCACGATAAACCGCGGTCGGTAAGTGAGGCAGCCAGGACATCACCAGGCATGCAAGAGCAGACCACGATGGTAGTTCACGGCATACACAAACTCGTTAACAGATCTGACAATGTAAATAAAGATCATGAGTTGGAATGCTCACAGAGGTTGTACTTTACTTCAGATGAGAATCCGCTGCGTTGATGTGTATCAGAAACTATGCTACGCAAACTCAGATTGTTCTAATATGAGAGAGTATGTGAATTTCAACAATGTGTAAGATCTACAAACAATGGCTGTGTTCTACTGGATGAAAAGAAAGCAAAGTAGATAGAATTAGTTCATTGAGTTGCTGTTTGATCACGAGATTACATTCTTCTAACTGAAATCTAATTAGATTATGACACAAAATCTTGTTTATTTTTGTAAACAAAATGAACACAATGAATTTGGTTGTTTACTCTATTGAACTGCCATTCTTACCTAGCACCCGATGTCTAATAACAGCGTTGCTCACTCGGGTGTCCCACGATATACGAGCAAAATAGTCTTTTTTAAATTTGACAGACCAATATCCACTATCTAATTATATGAAGGATAATGGAGAGAAAATAGTAATCATCTGTCAGAATGTTTCAATATGCTCTCCAGTAGGTTAAGTTTCCAATCAATTTATTGTGTGAATTTCATTCAGTAATTTTCAGTGTATTGTAATTATATGTCATTCAGTTTACAGTGAATTTGTATTCTCATGAAGATGACAGGTCAATCAATACATAAACGAATCTGACTATTAATCAGTATAAATAAATTTTAAACATAATTAATGTATTTATTTGTCACACTGATCGATTTCCAATGTCAGATCTATATTCATGTCTGTCGTGTTCATATTTTTATTTACGTGCCGTGAAGAACGGATTTCTGTTGAAGTACCATGCTATGCAGCAGACACATCACTGATCTCTGGTCAATAAGCAAGCAATTCTCTGTTTGCTCATTTATTCAAATAAAATAACTTAATTTTATCCTCTTTCAGATAATCTTGATGATGCTGATATCGACAACACGCAAGTAGCACTAAAGTACATCTAGGTGTTATTACAAAGAACTTAGGAAACTCGAGCAATCGATGTATGCGGAAACTGAAAAATGCGCACACAGTATTTGAATACAAATATTCATTCGACCTCTCTCAGTCGAGATAAGCAATAATCTTGGTTTCGCTCTCAAGTATGTTAAAACCACACTAATGCTTCATATGACTGTGCTGGAAAGACTAAGATTGAACAACATAGGTCACTAATATTCAATTCATCACATTTCAATTGATTCTACACAAAGTGGAACACAATGAACAATCATTGTCACATCATTGATTGATCCATCAAACACCTCACCTACAAAATAGAAGAAGTTAATGTACATTGTAAATGGCATCAATGTTTATTAGAACAATGTAAATGGTTGTCTAACTTGACAAAGTCACTTCGTCAGAAGGAAGGTAATCACAATTCACCAAACTATTTACATTCTGCAGAAGGATACAACTAGAAGTTTTGGTCTTTTTAACATTGTGTGCATTTAGATAATGTGACTTTTAGAATGTAGAGTCATCGCACAATTGTCTCATTCAATACCACATAAAATGATCAAGTTCATTTAACTTCCGCCACGTATTATGTGTTGTCGCATGCCAAACATTATTTTGACGATGCTGTATTCGACACCACACATGTAGCACTAAAGTACATTAAATTGTTGCCCCAGATTGTTTGTAGAACTGTTTACAATGATACGGCTCATTCACGTTCTGAATCTTTCCTTACCATTTATACAAATGACATATCTTTTTGTCCAGTTTTGTTATGTATGTGTTTGCTTGAGCAAAGATGTATTTTCTTCAAATATATATAAATTTTGTATATTTTTTATGATGTGATTATTTTCTTTAGATTTGAAGTGATAGTGTATTTTTGTCAAAATTATTCTAACTGCGCCTGGAGACCCTCTGTGGGTACTTTCAGTCCATAGCCTGAATAAGGGACGACGCTAACCGGAAAAACATTATTCAAATTATTTTATCTCTGCCCTGGTAAATGGAAGGTCTTCTTTCAGAAGAGTCATTACGTCACATGATTAAAGCCTAGTTCCATTTGAAATCATGGGTCCAAAGCCCTTTCTTCCAACCACAGAAACAATTCTTTTAGGTTAATGGAACTTGTGACCATTGTGGGAGACCGGAAGACTATTTCAAGTTGCTACAGAAATGAAAAGATACACCTTAGAGGTGCTTGAAGTCAGTGAAATGCACTGGACGCAAGTTGGACAGCTAAAACTAGCTTCAGGAGAGCTACTCTGTCAATGAACAAGAAAATGCTTCACACACACAGGAAATCGCACCTTTGCTGTCCAAACAGGTACAAAAGTCACTAATAGGATGTGAATCTCATTAACCCAGGACCATCAAACCATCCATCAAAAGAAAGAAAGAGGACATTACAATGAACGTCATCCAATGCTTTGCACCTAAAAATGAATACAATGTCTTCAAAATCTTTTTCACATGCTAGCATAAACCAATAGATTTCTTTGCGCTCGATTCTTGTTCTTTCGGTACGATTCCGGGTGTTTGGAAGTCTAGCCACTCGACTGTTTAATTCTTGTCATTTGGCAGTTGGTTGTGAGTTTGTATGTCCCGTGGTTTGAATGGAAACTTTTGTTTCAGGGCATTAGGGTTTCTGGATACCATCAGCTGTCATATCACCACAGAAGTGGTCAGTTAGTTGCAATATGGAGAATAATAAGGAAGAAATTCTGATGTTAATAACAAGTGGATTTCAGAATTAAGTAATATATAAGTGAATTAAGTTTATTAATTGGTAGTGAAGATTGTGAGAGAGGAGCGAAGTGTAAGCAGTGCAGAGAAAACAGAGATAATAGGCGAGATAGATTAACTCAGTGATCTGAGGAGAAGGCAATGATAACAACTAGCTGGTCTCAAGACATGCATCAGGCACAGCCGTTTTAGGAGGGAGATGATAATCCGTATGTGAGTATATGATTATCAAGTCTCTTCATAAAGCTGTCCACTGAGAGACTGTGATCACCTCAGCTGGGGAAGCATTCCAAGTTGCAACGACTCTCATTGAGGAAAAGTGTGCACGAACCTGAGTATTCGCTCTTTGATGAACAGTTTTTCGAGGATTGCCTCGAGAAGAGTAGTGGTGAGTGTGAATGCTCTCCAGCACTTTATTTACCTTGGCACGAGACTTACTATTCTCAAGATGGTTTCTTAGCCAAGATACCAGTGGGTCCGTGTAGCCCATTTCCACAACCTTCGTGATTAGGCGTGCGTGGGATACTTTGTCGAAGGCTTTTGTAAAGTCGAGAAATATTACGTGCGCCGATATTTTTTGATCCAAGCAGGATGTACAACTGTCCCATGCCATGAGAAGATTAGATGCTCACGACCTGCCTTTCCGAAACCAGTGATGAGCAACATGGAGTATATTTTCTTATTCATGTACGCCCTCATTTGTTAGTTCACCAGCCCTTGCATTACCTTTGATAGAATTGGTAGTAACGCGACTGGTCTGTGGCAGACTGGGCCCTTTCTACCTCCTCCTGTGAAGATTGGAGACAGAGTAGCTAGTTTCTATTCAGCTGAGAGTTGGCGTGACTCCTGTGAATGTCTGAACGGGACACATATCGGTGAACTGAGGGCTTCCGCACACTGTTTCAAGACAACCTGATGACATACGTGGGCTTAAGTATTTAGTTTCCTTAGTAACAAGTCAGCTGGAACTAGATTTGCGTAGTATTCTGAGCATTTGATGCTCCGGATTTGCCAGTATTTTGGCAGCTAGCTTCAACTGGAATCGTCTCCTGTCACTTCGAACTTTGGTATTGCATCTGTTTCTCAATGGAAAGAGAGAGAAAGAGACCTTCCACTTGTGCCAGGCTCTCCTTATTGCATGTAGCTAGCTTTTCATGCCGCGCCTAACCCATGTGGTGTGACTGAGGTACTTTGGTATGGACATCATCCTCTATGATGTCTCTCACTATTTGCCAGTGATCATCTACTCTCAGCCTACACCACTCGGGTGGCCGTGGCGCACGTAAGAGGATCTCTCTCATTCTTGTATTATTTTCCCTAGTTTAGCAAAGATATGGCTCGTGTTCGTCCTTTGTGAGTGTTCGCTTATGACCATGTTAAACAGGACTGTGCCATGGTCACTACTTCATATTGGTGTATGGACTTGAGCATCCTGATCCAGGAGCTGATCATTCGTTAAAAAATAATCCGGGTTTGAGGACTTTGATTGTTTAGTTCATCTATAGGCACAACATTTGTGCTCAGTAAGCCCACGGCTTCTAATGGCTGCTCCAAATCATTTTTGGAACCAACCAGTGGGAGTTGTCCCCTTATTGCTGAGATTTAGAGATGCCGTATTGAAATCTGCAACTAAGAGTATTTGATAAAACTTCAGGAGTGGCAGCTGAAGTATTACCTCAGTTAGTTTGTCTTTTTGAGGGAGGTGGGTAAATCCCTCCAATCTTATATTTCATGCCATTGGTGTTGAAAAAACACCGACATGATTCTGTAACCTCAGTTTGTTGGGTGTCGTATAGCCGCTCAGCTTTTCAGTGGCTGTTTATGTATATAGCCACTCTGCCTCCTGTTTGATGTACCCTATCGCTTCGAGACAGTGCCATGCCATGAAAGTTCGATTCGTCGTCTGCAATGTTAGGAGATAGCTATGTTTTAGTAAGGATTATGATATTCAGATCCATATTCTTGATTTCTTACATTCTCCTTCTTAGTCCGCTTGCGTTGCTATAGAGGCAGTTGGTGGTGTGTTTCATCAACTGGTGTGTCTTCTCCGCTACAGCCGTTGTCGTATTGTCAAACAGATTTTGGAAGTTCCGTGAGAACTGGCCCCTGTCGGTTTTATGCCTGTGAAAGGAGTTCACTCATTGAGGCAATTATCTTCATCTTTTGTGCTGAGGGTTGTCGATCGAGGTCAACCGTCAATTTTGTTCGTTTGTTATGGCCATCTCTTCTGCTGTCTCACAGATCTGAGCCGGCTTTCGCCACGCCTAATGTGACCAGACAGGTGGTTCTTCAAACTGCGCCTAGCTTGGAGTGCTTCAGTCAGGTCCTCCTGATCCTGAATTTCACGGCTATCAGACGTGGTGACTTGACAGAAATGTGATCCGATGGACGAGGCGGCCTAGAAATGCAAAGAGCCGTCTAAGAGTGAAGGCATAGGCTACGTGAAAGTCATCGCCACTCTAGCATATCGTGCAGGTGAGCTTCGTCCATGCAACCGCCTGTGAGTTTGGGTATGCCGTGAACTACCATCGTGGTCTGCTCTTGCATGCCTGGTGATGTCCTGGCTGCCTCACTTACCGACCGCGGTTTATCGTGCCTGATGCGAATCGGGTAGTTATATTTGACCAATGCTCTTTGAGGATGAGAGGAGGATGTCTTCGGTAAATTGTGCCGAGTCTACAGTTAGCCACAATGCAGGGGTTTCCTTTTCGAGATATTTTGGTCATTGAAAAAACGGCATATTTTTGTCGGAATATTGCACATTCCTATCTCACTACATTATTGAATACTTTGAAACCATGATAAAATGAATTTTACAACACTGAGAATAAAATTAGAATATTGAAAAACAGAAACAGATAAATCGTGCTAAACCATTAATAGTAACCTATGTGAAGAACAATCGACTTGAAGGTTACTATGTATCATATGGCATGATCGATTTTAACGTTAGTGAAGTATGTTGTGTATTGTTAATGATTCATTCAAACGGCATATCTTTATGACCATTTTTTTCTGATGTACGTGTTTGCTTGAGCAAAGATGAATTTCCTTCAAACATATTTAGTGTGCATCTTTTTTCTGAAGTGATTTTTTTCATTAGATTAGAAAAGATTTTGTATTTTTATCAAAAGTTCTTATGTTATTATTCTATGTATGTTGATGAATGTCAGTTCCGCATTTTATGCAAATTTTTGTGATTGATGTTTCTTTCAGTTAAAGCACTGGCATACCGAGCATCTATGGATTCATTCTCCTTCATTCAAACTCCGTTATCGTGTTCGGCTATTTTCTTGTTTAAACTACAGCTGCCTTGGTTTGAATGAAACTATTATTAGCGAGATTACCTAGTAAAATCCCGATAGATCCAGAAATCAGTAAGAAGACAATAACTGGATGAAGAGGTGTATTGATTCGTGGTCTCGAGATATCGAAATAATATCAAGACCGTAATAAAACACGCAGCCAACAACTACCGAGTACAAATGCGGATTGTGAATTACACACTTGGCGCGCTCGTTATCATCTTCAGTACAGTTAAACAAAATGAGTACAATAGAACAATTATTGTAAGATGGAAGTACAATAATAAATGTTTCCATTTCAGCGATTGTGTTCTCTTTGTAAAAGTATACCACTACAGTTTAATTAGTTTGAAATCTTCCCTCTAAAACGATAAACTTATGTGAAATGTAATTTGCACTAAAATCTCAACATTGCGGAAATTCATGATTATGAGTTATGGATTTTGGCTTTCCCTTTGCATAGTTATCAATGTTGAAAATAGTCAATAAGGCAGTTGTTTATAATTTTTCTAGTTTTCTATTCAACTGATCATACATATGTGCCATTTGAATGAATGATTAACAACACACAACATATTTGACCAACATAAAAGTGAACAAGCCATATTAAGGCATCTTATGTTATCTGCCTAATGAAATGGAATGTTTCAGAATGTGAATGAATGAGCCGTATCATTGTAAACAGTTCTACCAACAGTTTAGCTCAATAGACTGATATACGTTAATGTCATTTGCAGGCGATCGATATCAGCATCGTCTAAATACTGATTGGCATGCGACAACACATAATACGTGGCGGAAGTTAAATGAACTTGATCATTTTATGTAGTATTGAATGAGACAATTGTGCGATAACTCTACATTCTACAAGTCACATTATCTAAATGCACACAATGTTAAAAAGACCAAAACTTCTAGTTGTATCCTTCTGCAGAATGTAAATAGTTTGGTGAATTGTGATTACCTTCCTTCTGACGAAGTGCATTTGTCAAGTTAGACAACCATATACTTTGTTCTAATAAACATTGATGCCATTTAAAATGTAAGATAACTTCTTATTAGCAGATGAGTTGCTTGATGAATTGATCAATGATGTGACAACCATTGTTCATTGTAATCCAGCGCGTGTATAATCATCGTGAATATGGTGTACTGAATATGGGTGAATTATATGTTTCTTTCTAAACTTCATGTGACGTTGATTTTTTCTGAATGTGTCAAATTTCGGGTCATCAACGTTGCATCGATTTTCTGTCGCACATGGGGTAGTCTAGTTTTTAACAGAAATTATAATTAGATGAGTTTCAGAGCTGGGAGATGGGACTTCTTAATAATGAGCATCCACGATATCCCAAGGAAGAATCGAACCTAGGACTTCCTGTTTAGATGTTCGATATCAACACTACCGGATAACGCCTCATTGGCAAAGAAGCTCATTTTTCACACACGAGATCAACGTTTTGTATCCGAATTTCAGTTTAGGAGTCGTGAATGCACATTGCAAATGAGTCTCACACTTTAAAGTAACGATCATCCATTGGTTTGATATTGATGAGTTCATGATTCTTTTTAAACTCTACAATATTCACCACTCCATATTAACCGTCCTTGTTGTATGGATAACTCTGTCAGTTGTTTCAATGCAGTTGAACGAGTCGCGTCAGCAGATAACTGTGGATTATAATTCCATAATTATGTTCGTTAGTTCGTTTGTTCACTTAAACTTCAAATCCATTATTCTTAACGTCGGTTACTATTAATGTTTAAATCTGATTTATCTGTTTCCAATCAGAAATAAATATTTTTTATGAAATAAAATTTATAGAAATTTGATTGGTGCATATTTATATATAAATCACATTTCTCAACGATTCACTTAATCAGGAGTTGTGGTGAGTGTTCACTCAGATGTTTTGATCAATAAATGTAGTAGTATATTATAACTTCATTTTGACTGATTGACATTGTATTATTCATTTCAGATATTTCAATTGAGAATAAGAATAACAACATGCTATCCAGTCGGTTGATATTATTTAATTTAATTGGAATTTCATTTCTAACTTACTTGGAATGCCAAACAACTTGTAAAGAACTGAATAAAATTGGCCTAAGTTTATATAACGCTAGTGTTTATACGAACGCAACATATGTACAGGTAAGAGTGTGGTTGGAAAAATAATGATGAATAACTAGCTTGATCATTACTACTATTCTCAAATAGTAAGTCTCAATCAGAATCCTCCCAATGTTAATGCTGACTTCAACAAAATAACTGAAGTAGATCCGGTAAATTCTTCATTATGTTTAACGGAACTGGAACACATAATTCTGCACTTTTTTTTTAATTTAAGGTTTTAACTTCAATATTCCAAATTGAATTCTTTGGTGAGCATTACAAGTGGTTAAATATATTCGACATGGGTAAGAAATTATATGTCAAGTGAATGAAGTTGCTTAGTACCATTTGTACTTAGTAATAATTTTGAATTATTCTCGAAATGTTTTTCGTTGATTTATAACTTAAAATTATATCTACTTCCTTGATTTTATTTATTGTAAACAGGCAATTTATATTTAGGTGCTGCTACAGATTACCTGAACCAAGCTATTGTTACCTATAAAGACAATGTACGCAAGTATATTATACACATTGCATTGGATGGTGAGTTATTCTACAAACTACAAAATTACTTTTTTGTGTACACTCTGTTAATATGTTATTCGTTAACGCCATTGAATGCTGATTCAGTAGTCAAGAGATTAGGCGTTGTAGGTGTTCTGTCTCCGCTTGTGGATTTGTGGATGCGCATTCCTCATGATGCTGGTTCTAGGATGAAATGGTGGCCCGGTGCTTTCAGCTTTCCAATGGTCTTCTAACATTGATCAATTCATGATGACATTAAAACTCAACAATCTCCAAAACGCAACACTGACAAAATGTTGACGTTTACAGATGCTACAGAATCAACCAATAAGGAGAAATTATTTCGTTCAGTTCAAAATTTTGTGTTAGTTGGAAATTGTGTAGAGGAATTTTGTAGAACATAATGTTGAATAAAGTGCATATTACTTAGAAATAAACAGAAATTACACAGACCTATACATGCCTAATGCAATCCCAATTAGACGTTACCAGTTTAAGTCAATTCAGATCAGTCACTCAACAGAGTAAGAGTTGATGGAAAAACATTTCCACGTATCAGTCAATTTGATATGGAATACTGTGCTCCGCGAGATTAACAGAATCTCGATGTAAAAACCGTTAACTAACTGTAGTCTGACAATTTGAATACATTCAAAAACTACTGCTAGAGTGAGTTATCGAATTTAATTTCATTGAAAATGTGATACTGATGTTTCTGAGAGATCAATATGGCACATATTATTGGATATGTGTTTGTGGACACTGAATCAGACTGTATATTCTAGAATCGATCTAACAGAATCAGAACATAATTCTCGGTTGATTCGGTCAATGGATTGAAATTGATGCAAAAGGTTGCCATCGCATACAATTTCCATGTAGGTGATGATTGCTTATTTCACTGCACTTAATCCCATGAATGTTGAAGTGAAAACAGTAGCCCATTGTAAAGCTCATTCTTCTTCCATGGATTTCATGCATTCAATCTAATTTTATTTTTTCAGCATTACAACAATTAGTGGCCATTAAATGGTTATCTCATGATAATGCAGGTAAATTATGTGTTTGTCATATTGACTGACTCGTTCATTGTAATCACATCGAATTTATTGACACATTGACGTTGAAATTAATTATCACAAGTTAAATAACCATTATTCTAAGTATTTGGGACACTTGACGATGGGATAGCAAAATCATTGATTGGCACGTGGGACTTGATGCAAATAGTGGATGTCATTTATCATCACAAACTTATTCGTTGAGTAGAAACCTTTTGAATGATAACATCGTTTCGATGACATTTCTTGAGGTTCACATTATTCATAGTGGTAGTGTTTCGTTCTCTGAGCTGGTTGTTTTGGTTGTGGAGCTTTCATTGTTCTTCTGAACAACATCATCAGCACAAACTTCAGATAGAAGTGAAGCATTCGAATTTCTCCACCTCGATCGAAGTTAGCAGAACATGTTACAGGTCAAACGTGGGGAAATTCGAATGCTTCACTTCTATCTGAAGTTTGTGCTGATGATGTTGTTCAGAAGAACAATGAAAGCTCCACAACCAAAACAACCAGCTCAGAGAACGAAACACCACCACAATCATCCACCTGAGCTACAAGTTTTCTCCACCATCTTAACATTCATCATAATCAAAAAACTAATCTTTCTTTCTTACATACCTTATACTCAGACTAAGCTTCACGTCACAATAGCGAACATTTTGACGAAATTTAAAAAATGCTGACTTTTACATTAGACGAAGTACAATCTCAGAGCTCAAATAGACATATGAATTCAGTGTTGAGTTGTTATAATCGATGATTTCAGGGGACTATTCAAATGTAAATGAAAATTGTGCTGCTTCGAAGAGATATTTTAAGAAGCGTGATAAATTTCAGTTTTAGCTGCAAAGTGATTTAAATCGGAGTGTTTGACTAGTGTATCCAAAAATATATACTCGTTTCACTAGCCTGCCAACCACGTAAAAGTAATCACTGCGATTGATTAACACTGGTCGTACATCTGTACAGTGTTGCATTCGACAATAATACGTACTAATTAATGTTCCTTCATATGATAAACATGCCTAATAATCTCTTTGAAACACAATCCAGTTCAGGTTTCTGCTTATCTATATCCAAATGGTGACATATCCTTTTACTACGACAAGGTAAGTCAAATACTTGAATGATATAAAAAGTGAATTAAAGTGTTCCATTTGAACTGATGTGCATGACAATGTACACTTCGCCTAATTGAACGAAGCCACTAAACAATCTGAATGGCAAAATATTATTCTCATTGTAACACACTTTCGTCAACTACTGAGAAAGAGATTTTCGCTAATCAAAACAGAAATAATTAGGACGGATGATCACTCATGAGATATTAAGGCACTCTGTTTACAACAGAACTGATGATGTTATGTAAACATTTGAGGACGTAAAGACCATACCTGAATGTCCTGGTGAAGTATAGATTATATATCTAAAGTGCATTCTGTTGATGATAAACGATGCCTAATCCCCACAGTAAAACATCTCAGACTGAGTCAGCAACGAAAATGTCAACGTTGAATCCTTCATTAACGTTTTTACATGAAATTGTGAAGTTATGCCATACAGTGGATAGATATGTATTGAATGGAAGAGATTGTTTTTTTACAGATGTTGACTTGAATTTCCATCACTTATTTTCAGATACCTAATGAAATCGATCGTAGTAGAATTACTTCTGAGATTGCGAAGAGTTCGTACTGTAAAGACATTGGACTGAGTAAGAAACATTTAAGAGAACCTTGTTTTTGTTTCAATGTATCAAGGATCTTGTTCATCATTCATTCGTTAACTTAACTTCAAAAAGCAATCGTTATCTGTTTTACACTGAAAATCCAGTTGCATATCAGACACAGTTTGGCTCAGTGAATATTACTAGTGAAGATTATTAACAATCAACGTTTGTCGATTAGCGTAATTAGCAATATGTGTTTTCGATCACCTCAAATGTGTTTTAAACCTAACTTGAGAGATCACAGCAACTCTTTATGAATTGTTCTACTGAAATTTAAGATTGAGCTAGTTTAAATTGAAAGGTACATATTCATTAAACTATTAAGAGTACAACCTTAAATATCACATAGAAATAATTATTGTGTTCGAATATCAGATGTTTAGATTGATTTAGATTAATAATTGATAAGGATTTATGATTACTGATGACACAGCTTATATTTTTCATGATGACCATCGTCGACTTACATTAGGTACCATATAATCACCTCTAATGAACAATGTAGACTGTGCAGTCAACATTTCAGTTAATATTTGTGCAGCTATATCAACATTCAATTGTTGATTTGCATCGGAGAAAAAGATGAATCGGAATACGTTTGAAATCGTTCTATAAATTGTTCTAGATGAAGTATATTCACTTCGTAAATCTCATCTTCTTCAGAAGTATAAACATGAAGTATGTAATCATACATGGTGAGGCGAACGTCGAAATCAAACCAAATCATGTATCAGAATTTGACTAGATCACAAAGCTTGTTGATGATTCGACTAGTGTATAATACAAATTTTCCGACTAACGACCAACTAAACAGAATGTGATTGATCCCATAATCGTTATCTTTATTGTTGATCAATGGTACCTGACGATGTCGAATCTCGATCAGGTTCGATATTTTATGTTAAGGTCCATCAATAAACATTATCATCAGAGTGTTTTACATTCTCCTATCCGAATGAATCACAGTACACAACAGACTGTGTTCTAGATAATGAATTCAATGAAATATATATATATATTGTGTGGTTAAAATTTATTAATTAATGTTAATTTTGACAATATACATTTAAAATTACTTACTAAAACTTTTTGTTTGTTTGCTGTAAAAATTTGCAAAATCACTTATAAACCAAGATAAAACATTTAACGCTGTTTTTTGTCTACTAAGCTGGTGAATACGCCATTTCCAATGCAATCAAAGTTCCGAAATCACTAATCAAATCTGGCACATTAGTGCAGTTTCGACCAATGCCAAGTATGTTAAACAATGAGTAATTTCAATCAACGTAACCTGTAACTGGTTCTATTTACATTAGACTCATATAATTTGTGGTATTTATAGTGGCTGATCACAAATCACGAAAACTCACCTGTCTCAACATGTTCTTTACGATGCGAGATTACATTTCTTCTCATTATCATTATCATTTGGTTATGTTCTGAATTAGTTCCATCTAGTCCACATCACCTCAATCGATAATATAGTGAAACAACAATTAGTCGAGAACATTATCAAGATGATCACTTCTTTTCCACTTGCGCTGAATAACTCTTATACTGAATTTCCATGAGGTGTTAAATCACACAAACACTCAATTTACTTCATATTACTTTTCATCAAAGACCGGATTTCTGAACCTTTTACACAATTATATCAATACCCTACAAGTGTCAGGTAGAGGTCAATCACTTTGAAACGAAGTATCATCATCAGACTCCATGAACACATTCGTAGCATCGAAATTACTCGTTATAATGGGTGAACTGTTATAAAATGGTGTTCATCATAAGTAGCAGTATTGATAATTCGTTTCACTGTTGTTCTATAACTTAAACTACTGCTATCTTATTGTTTCCACAGAAGTTTGTTCCAAACAGCAATCACCTGAAAGTTGCTTTAACGCAACCACACCTAAATTTAAATGTTATTGGTGTCCAGCTATCAGCAAATGTAGCAATGGTCAAGATATTCACATCCAGGAGTGGTTAGAAAATGACTGTTATAAAACAGTAAGTACTTTTCATAATGAGAAAATCGTTTTTGAAATTCTGATTTCAATTGTTATCAATGTCCATTGAACACTTGAAATTCCTACGAAATGCATACGATTAAATTGTTGCGAGCAAGTGTTGCAAAGCATTTATTTCTTAAATTGGTTAGAGAAATCGTTCTAATGATTGACGTGTCAGCTAGTCGGGTTAATGTGTGTTCTTGTCTTTGTTAAATGATGTTTTGAATGTGCAAAATGTGTCTGTTTCTTGAATTCTGTTCGTTTACAAATGCTGACAGCAATGTAGAATGAATGAAGTATTCACTGATAAATAATGATTATTTGATTTCATATTTCAGAATATTTCTCAACTTCAACGTTCAACAAATGTAACTATCGTTATTGTGGCAATCAGTGTTACTTTGCTCATTATATCTGTAATTTCGGTGTTTCTCTATTTGCTTATTCGGAATCGTCGATTGTTTGTAAATTCTTCCTAAATCATTTCTAGTACTGATCGTTTAAATAATAAATTCTGTTGAAAGGAACTCGATATGAGATTGTTTTGTATTTCAGGAACTCATTTTGATTGTTTGCGTTAGTGGTTTGTCAATATTAAAATAACAGACATTCCTAAAAGTTAATTAAATAATATGTTCATTTGTGGATTTCACAACCCTATTTTGTCGAAAACAAACTTTCTTATTGCACATAAAACAAAAGCGATAGTTGAAACTATTTAAAATCTAGAACGGAATTTAAAAATTTCTCATTTAGAAGAGGTTTGATGCTCGGTCAATAAAGCTGAATTTCGTCGGAATCAACGTGATCGATGCCCCATTTTGTCAACGAGAGAAGCAATTAATTTGAGTGCATGGAATTTTCATAGAGGAAGCAATGAATAGAATAAATGGCTATTAGGAAGAAGTAGATAGGTAGGTCCAGTCTGCAATTACCTGGAGAATCCTGGTTAGTGGTCAATAGTTTATGCAAGGTAACCAATGTAATTTGCTAAGTAATCCTAAAGATCAAACGGTCAGTTCAAATAGCATTGTTGTTGATACAGTAGAAGTGTTACTGGTAATAGAGAAGACTAGAGCTCGAGATATTAGTCAAGAAGTAAAACCCAGTGAATTAACTTTATGAAGAGAAAAACCGATATTAGACATTAGGGAGATAAGAAATCTGGAGAAGATGAAAAGTGGATCCATTGTCACCATCGCAAACGAGTTTGAGCCATATCATTCAAAGTCTCTAACCATCGGTCAAACAAACAACAACGACATAACACTCATACAATTACAGTCAAAGCAGCAGCATATAGAATTTGGAATGATTGTAAGTTGGTGTAGGACTTTAGCAGAATGACCTACTGATCATGCTGTTTCTATACGCAAAGATTAGTTTAGAATTGATGGATAACATGGCTCCTGTTGCATAAATATTCTTCATTCGCAATTCCTATTGAGACAAATATTCCGAATGTTTGTAATAACTTATATTCTAGTACATCACTGATGAAATCACGTAAATCGCGAATGCTAATATCATTCATACTTATAACGGTTTATAATATCTAAAAAACACAGGATAGCATAAATTTCTTAATTGTTAAAACGTCAAAAATATAGCATTATTGAATCGGAACACCATGATTATTCCTTGTTACATAAAAGAAGACAAATAGAGTAATCACATGAAATTCTATTTCTTTTAAATATATAAAATACTAAACAAATCACTAGCGTTCATTATTGATGGCAAAACTTCAAAGAAGACAACAAACAGCTTGTTCAATGTGAAATAAGCAGTAATTCACTCAATAATAACAATTTCAAAGAGGAGAAATCTGTACAGAATGAGAGGCAGAAACAGTTAATCGAATTAAAATGGATGCATTGATGCAGTTAAAAATTATTTGTTTGGTACATGGTGAATTGTCACTTCGCTCACATGAATATTGTTAGAAATGGCCACATCCATGTGTATGAAATATATTCCACTCTTATATGGCATATGAATTTTTTTTTCTGTGGGAATTTATTTTAATGTACTAATGAAATGCATATTGTGATGAAATGCTAGATCTGATATTTTGTATTGATTGTTACGCCTACTGAATTGAATGTAAGTTGTTCAATTGATATCTTTAATGATTGACGCACTCATTCAATCATTAAAACCAAGTGATAAATCATACTATTGATGAATGAAATGAAAATTTTGATGCATTTGTTGACATTCTTTCGCCTGCCTTTTTAAAATTATGTTATTTTTCAATTATTATTCTTCGTTATGGTATGTAAATTTTGCATCACATATTCCAGTGATAATGAGAGCATAACTTATGTTCAACTCTAAAAAATACTTTGATTTGTACATCAGTTCAATTCCTACGTGTTTTTCTGTTAAATCTAGCCAACTAATATAGTTCAAGAAGTTATGAAGTCATGAATTATTAGATATTTCTTGAACTTATGGCGATAACGCCGTATACATTAAATCTTATTTTATTAGTTTTATTCAAATGAAACTCGTTAACCGACATAATATCCTCTTATTAAAGATTTCTACATTATTTCGTCAGATCAGTCAACTTTAAGAAATATCCGTGTATAGTAGTTTACATAATCTACTTGAATGAATGTTAATAAAAATTCACACAATGGAAATGATAATCCAGTATGAGATGAAATCAATCATATCAACTATGTTCACATTAGTTACAATTATGAAGATGTTTCGTCATAAACAAATATCGAGTAAAGTATTATTGAAAAATAATCAAGACTTGTGAGCGAGCAGAAACATCTCCACGCAAAGTTAACCGTATGTCTTATCACGTGGAAGACATCACTAATCGATCACATTATTTGTTCATAGAAAATAATGAATTCTAATAGTTTCATTTTACAATATTTGTGCTTAAGTAGTCAAAACATTTTCCAGTCAAATGTTGATGAATCACACATTCATTATATGGCATGATTTGTAAATGGAAGCTTTACGTATGATGCATGCACAGCACAAACGTAAACGTTTATGTCACCTTAGTCTTAGTCATAATTGTACACGCATAATAATATCTACCTTTCAACAGGATGAATCAACGTTCATTTTTTCAGAGAATTCATGAAGAACTGTTTAGGTTTACACATGATACAAAAGTTTTGATGGACTATATAATTATGAACCCCAGATATGAAGTACAAAGAAATTTCATTTGACAGATTTTAACCAACAAGTATAATCAATAAAGTGACCATTATACATTGCATTTCATAAACAATCGTTGACAAGAATTCTGACAATATTTAGAAGGGCTTCAATAACTATTTGAATAGCAGGCTGTATATCATTGAGGAAGCTGTTAATCTAACAGTAAAGCATGAGAATTAAGATTTATTGAAAATGATTGATGATAATGCAGACTATGAAATGGAATGTGGAAGTACAGTGTTTTATGTAGCCTTGGAAATTCAAAGTAAATCGCAATTATAGATGCGACATGGTGACAATATGCTTAGAAATGAATATTTTGAGTAACAATAAAGAAGACGATAGTCTTAGACAAACGGAAACAAACGAACTCTTTCTGCTTGCCACATTGAACATTTGATGACTGATTTTGTGATCTGCACATGTTGCACAAACAGATAATGACGGAGTGTGAACAATAATTTAGTCTGCCTAACTTGGAAACACAACTCAAGATATGCTTTTTAACAGCACTATCTACCCTTCATGAATTCCAAAACGTTCGTTCGAATCCTGCTAGTTTACAGAATATGAAGATTGATTCACAAGTACCTACGAAAAAACGTCAGTCATGTCCGGATTCTCGGGAATAAAGCATGATTGATTTGAATATTCTGTTCGTTTCACAGTTCGATAATGAAGTTGCGATCAGACAGTGATCAAATCAATAACTTCAGTGGAATCCACTGAAAACAAATATTTCATTTTGATTCAATAAATCTCGCTCTTCATTATGAGATCATATATACTTAAATATATACACGGTAATATTAGATCCAATAGAAGTAGGTCTGACTAGTCTACATTTAACAGAAGGAAAAATCTGAAATCATAATCAGTAGAGGACTGGTAATCTTTATCAGCATACGTGAAGACGTAGTGGAGATACTTGAACGATTATTAATAGTAAGAATGATTCTTAAATAGAATACAGGTAAGATGGAAAATTGAGCATCACTAGTTTAACAGGAAATAATCAAAGGCTCATCCTTAATCCCAGAAATGTATAATGACTTGATTGGTGAAATGAGCTCAGTAGCACTAATCTAGGCCGTTAATGAAAAGAGGTGACCACAGACAACTCACTGGACAGGTTTGAGAATAGACTTGATAAATATGCACTGACATACGGATTATCATCTTTGTCGTGGACTATAAAACCAAGGCAGCTGTAGTTTAAACAAGAAAATAGCCGAACACGATAACGGAGTTTGAATGAAGGAGAATGAATCCATAGATGCTCGGAATGCCAGTGCTTTAACTGAAAGAAACATCAATCACAAAAATTTGCATAAAATGCGGAACTGACATTCACCAACATACGTAGAATAATAACATAAGAACTTTTGATAAAAATACAAAATCTTTTCTAATCTAATGAAAAAAATCATTTCAGAGAAAACTTACTTACTTAATTTCTTACGCCTGTTGCCCCCCATGGAGCATAGGCCGCAAACCAGTTTTCTCCAACCATCTCTGTTCTGGGCTTCCCTCTCCAGTTCTGTCCATTGTTTGTTCATTCCTCTCATATCTTTCTCTATTTCTCGGCGTTAATGTATTCTTTAGCCTTCCTCTTTTCCTTTTACCTTCAGGGTTCCATGTGAGGGCTTGTCTCGTGACGCAGTTAGGAGCTTTCCGCAATGTGTGTCCTATCCACTTCCACCACTTCTTCCTGATTTCCTCCTCCACTGGAATCTGGTTTGTTCTCTCCCACAGTTCGTTGTTGCTGATCGTGTCTGGCCAACGAATACGAAGTATTTTGCGTAGACAGCTGTTAATAAACACTTGTATCTTCTGGATGATTGTTTCGGTAGTTCTCCATGTTTCCGCTCCATACAGTAGAACTGTCTTGACATTTGTATTGAAAATCGTGATTTTGGTTTTGGTTGAAAGTTGTTTGGATTTCTAGATATTTTTCAACTGTAGAAATGCAGCCCTTGCTTTGCCAATCCGTACCCTCACATCTGCATCGGATCCACCTTTCTCGTCGATGATGCTGCTCAGATATGTAAAGGTGTTAACGTCCTCCAAGGTATCTCCATCAAGCGTGATTCGGTTGGTGCATGTTGTGTTGCATCGGAGAATTTCGCTTTTTCCTTTATGTATGTTGAGACCTACTGCTGCAGAGGCTGCTGCTACACTGGTCGTCTTCTCTTGCATTTGTTGTTGAGTGTGCGATAGAAGAGCCAGGTCATTTGCGAAGTCCAGATCGTCCAGCTGCGTCCTAACTGTCCAGTTGATACCGTGCTTCCCTCCAGATGTTAACGTCTTCATAATCCAGTCGGTGACGAGGAGAAAGAGAAAGGGTGAGAGTAAGCAACCTTGCCTGACACCGGTCTTCACCTCAAAAGAGTATGTCAGCTGACCTCCGTGCACGATTTTGCAGTTGAATCCATCATAAGAATTCCGTATGATGTTGACTATTTTCTCAGGCACCCCGTAGTGTCGAAGAAGAGTCCACAGTGTTTTCCTATCCACACTATCGAATGCTTTCTCGTAGTCGATGAAGTTGATGTAGAGTGGTGAGTTCCATTCAATTGATTGTTCCACAATGATCCGTAATGTTGCAATTTGGTCAGTACATGATCGATCCTTACGAAATCCGGCCTGTTGATCTCGAAGTTGGGCGTCTACGAAGTCCTTCATTCTGTTTAACAATACTCTGTTGAAGACTTTGCCTGGTATTGAAAGAAGAGTGATGCCTCTGTAGTTCTCACACTTGCTGAGATCGCCTTTCTTTGGTATTTTGATGAGGTATCCTTCTTTCCAATCTGATGGTACTTGTTCCTCATCCCAAATCTTCTTGAAGAGGATGTGAAATATTTTCGCAGTTGCTTCTACATCTGCTTTCATTGCCTCTGCTGGAATGTTGTCTGGTCCTGCTGCTTTGCCGCTCTTGATTTGTCTGATGGCCATACTGATCTCAATTGTAGGTGCGCCAATATTAATTGGGAGGTCCTTGAATGCTGCTTCGATCTTGGGTGTGTTCAGTGGAGCTGGTCGATTTAATAGTTCCTTAAAGTGCTCCACACACCTATTTCGCTGTTCGTCAGTGTTGCTGATTATTTTCCCTTCCTTGCTTTTCACTGGTCGTTCTGGTTTATGATAGTTCCCGGCGAGCTTCTTTGTTGTTTCGTACAATTTTCTCATGTTTCCTTCTCTTGCAGCCTTTTCCGCCGTCATTGCTAGATCTTCCACATACTTTCGTTTGTCAGCTCTGATGCTCTTCTTCACTTCCCTGTTTGCTTCTGTATACTTGGCTTGCGCCTTAACTTTCTCTGCTCTTGTTCGGCTGACATTCACTGCTGCTTTCTTGTTCCTCCTTTCTTGAATTTTTGCGAGAGTACCAACAGAGATCCATTCCTTGTGATGGTGCTTCTTGCGACCAAGGACCTCCTGACATGTTGAAGTGATTGCCTCCTTAATCTTTTTCCAATTGTTCTCCATTGTTGCTTCCTCTCCATTGAGTAGATCCTGAAAGGCCTGGAACCTATTGGTGAGGGCTATCTTGAATTCGTTGAGTTTTACGGTATCCCGAAGAAAGGCTGTATTAAACTTCTGTGATGTTGTCTGCCCCGTTGTCCAGTGCTTCTTTAGCTTCAATCTCATTTTGGCGATCAGCAAATGGTGATCTGAAGCTATATCAGCTCCTCTCTTGGTTCTCACATCCTCCATGGTCCTTCTGAACGTTTTGTTGATACAGATATGGTCAATTTGGTTTTGAGTAGTGTGGTACGGTGAAATCCATGTGGCTTTGTGAATGCGTTTGTGCGGGAATATTGTGCCACCGATGACCAGTTTGTTGAAGGCACATAGGTTTGCAAATCTCTCACCGTTTTCGTTTCTTTCTCCCAGTCCATGTCGTCCCATGTTGTCTTCATATCCAGTGTTGTCCATTCTAACCTTGGCATTCAGGTCCTCCATAAGAATCGTCATATCCTTTGGTGAACATTTATCGACGATTGACTGCAGCCTTTCGTAGAATTGATCTTTAACGTCGTCATTGTAGTCATTGGTAGGTGCATAACATTGGATGACATTCATTGTAATTTCCTCTTTCTTCGTTTTGAAGGATGCTTTAATGATCCTCGGCCCATGAGATTCCCATCCTATCAGTGCCTTTTGTACATGTTTGGACAGCATCAGTGCAACTCCTTGTGTATGTGAAGCATTTTCCTCTTCATGACCAGAGTATAACAGCAGTTCCCTTGAAGCTAGTCTCAGTTGTCCCACTTGTGTCCAATGCGTTTCACTGATGCCGAGCACCTCGAGGTTGTATCGTTTCATTTCTGCCGCAAATTGAAATAGTCTCACACAATGTACGAACGTTCCATGTACCTAAAAGAATGGTTGCTCTGGTTGTCAGAAGAGACATCAACTTAGTGAATTACGAGGGAACTCGGATTTCATCACGCGACGTCATAATTCTTCCTCCAACTGCCAGGGCAGAGTTAAAATGGTTTGAATTATTTTTTCTGGTTAGCGTTTTTTTGGTAAGTGAGATTTCAACGGAATGGGGTCGCCAACCCCATGTCCAACCCTCCTCCTTTATCCGGGCTTGGGACCGGCAGTAGCCCCTAAGGTTCTACTGGCTGAGTTATACTTAAATATATACACGGTAATATTAGTTCTAATAGAAGTAGGTCTGACTAGTTTACATATAACAGAATGAAAAATGTGATACACATCTGATACACATCAACGCAGCGGATTCTCATCTGAAGTAAAGTACAACCTCTGTGAGCATTCCAACTCATGATCTTTATTTACATTGTCAGATCTGTTAACGAGTTTGTGTATGCCGTGAACTACCATCGTGGTCTGCTCTTGCATGCCTGGTGATGTCCTGGCTGCCTTACTTACCAACCGCGGTTTATCGTGCTTATTCGGAATCGTCGATTGTTTGTAAATTCTTCCTAAATCATTTCTAGTACTGATCGTTTAAATAATAAATTCTGTTGAAAGGAACTCGATATGAGATTGTTTTGTAATTCAGGAACTCATTTTGATTGTTTGCGTTAGTGGTTTGTTAATATTAAGATAGAATTACAGAATGTGGCTTAAATGACCCACCAGGATTACAGCCCTTCCTAAACGTTAATTAAATAATTTGTTCATTTATGGGTTCCACAACCTTATTTTGTCGAAAACAAACATTCTCATGGCACATTAAACAAAAGCGATAGTTGAATCTATTTAAAGTCTAGCACAGAATTTAAAAATTCCTCATTTAGAAGAGGTTTGATGCCCGGTCAGTAAAGTTGAATTTCGTCGGAATCAACGTGATCGATGCCTCATTTTGTCAACGAGATAATCAATTAATTTGAGTACATGGGATTTTCATAGAGGAAACAGTGAATAGAATAAATGGCTATTAGGAAAAGGTAGAGAGGTAGGTCGAGTCTGCAATCACCTGGAGAATCCTGGTTAATGGCTTATAGTTCATGCAAGGTAACCAATGTAATTTACTAAGTGGGCCTAAAGAAAGTACATGTCCTATATAATTAAAACCCTACCATGCTCCTGACACCTCGACTTTGCACAGAAGCATCGTACATTCTATTGTGGAATGAAAGCAACTACAAGTGTTTGTGATCCAACATATACATTGAGTTTTAATTCATATGTTGAGTAAGTTTTTGGTTGGAAATCGATTAGCTTTTCCATGATTTGACCAGCATGTAAAACGTTTGTAGAACATAATATGAATTTTGATTGAATAAAGGTAAATTTATGTGATGAAGATTCGTATATTTTGCGAATAAATAAGGAGTGTCTGTGAGGTGATGTAATACAAACTACCAGAGCTAGTGAAATTCAACACATACAAATGATTGAGTCA
Source organism: Schistosoma turkestanicum (assembly GCA_944470395.2). Classification (NCBI taxonomy): domain Eukaryota; kingdom Metazoa; phylum Platyhelminthes; class Trematoda; order Strigeidida; family Schistosomatidae; genus Schistosoma; species Schistosoma turkestanicum. The sequence goes on from CALYCR020000890.1 coordinate 27,365, forward strand.
ATGTGAAAACTCCTAAAATTTCATATTACTCGAAACTGTTCAAGTTCTTTTGACTCTGAAAGTCAATAGGATACGTTAGAGTAGTAGTAGCTTACTTTTGTATAGAATTCGCAAAGTAGGGATAAACTGGAAAATTCAAACAAAGATTCTCTAATTCATTCAGATTAACACAAGTTTATCAAGTATATAGTTATTTATCGAAATATGAAGAGAAATGTTCACTTCCTTGTTTGGATCGTTTCAGGGATCTTAGATTCTTGATAAAATTATGTAGGTCAATCGCGATAGGGTCATACATTGATGTGTTTAGTTTTTGTATCATATCCAGAGTTCTGATTTTTCATGTAGCGAAGATTATTGAATGATTGTAAGGTGGTTTAGGACTTAAGCAGAATGACCTACTGATCATGCTGTTTCTATACGCAAAGAATATTTCAGAGTTGATGGATAACATGGCTGCTGTTGTATATAACTTCTTTATTCGCATTCCTATTGAGACAAATCTTCTGAATGTTTGTAGTAACTTATATTCTAGTACATCACTGATGAAATCACGTGAATTGTGAATGCTAATATCATTCATACTTATAACGGTTTATATTATCTAACAAACACCGGAAAGCATAGACTTCTTAATGTGCTTTCCTTCGAAATTTATCTTGTATAAATCAGTTTGTCATTTGCAACGTAGTAAATGATATGTATGTACATTGAATAATGAAATAAAAACGGAAACTTGCAATCTGTGAGCATACCAAGAATGGATGTAACAGCTCCAGTGTTAACGACTTGGAGTCACATTTATCAAGGAGTTTAATCACTGTTTATGATAATCATGAGTACCTCACCCAGGTAATTTCTTCAGTAAGTGGGTCACAAACAAATGTGGAAACATACAAAATATTGCATTATTGAGTCGGAACACGATGGGTATTCCTTGTTACATAAAAGAAGACAAATTGAGTAATCACATGAAATTCTATTTCTTTTAAATATATAAAATACTAAACAAATCACTAGCGTTCATTATTGATGAAACAACTTCAAAGAAGACAACAAACAGCTTGTTCACTGTGAAATAAGCAGTCATTCACTCAATAATGACAATTTCAAAGAGGAGAAATCTGTACAGAATGAGAGGCAGAAACAGTTAATGGAATTAAAATGGATGCATTGATGCAGTTAAAAATTATTTGTTTGGTACATGGAGAAGCCTCGCTTCACTCAGATGAATATGTCATATGCACCTCCAGCGATGTATAACGGAAACATCCAACTGCTTCACGAAACAGGACTTCTCACTCACTGTTTTTACCAGTGATCATCTACTGATAGCCTACACCATATGTAGAATAATGTAGAAGGTTCTATCTCACATGCATGAAATTTTGCATAGAAGGAGAATATTGGCTTCACTCAGCTGAATATGATCAGAAATACTCGCGTCCAAGTAATGGAGAGATACTGTTAGATACTGTTATATACTGTTAGATATCATATGAATCAGGTTGTTGGTGAGAACTTATTTTGAATTCATTCATGAAATGCGAATTCTGATGCATGATAAGATAACGAGACGTCCGTTATTTTGTAATTATTGCTACGCCTACTGAATTGAATGTAAGTAGATCAATTGATATCTTCAATAATTGACGTACTCTTTCGACCTTTCATCGAAACCAATGAATAAATCATACTATTGATAAATGAAGTGCAAATGAGTCATGAAACTAACCCACTATTGATTGTGAAGACGTGTTTGGAGGTCAAAGGTTGTGGTTACGTTGTCATTGAATGGTTTTCAAGAAAACTCTATAATTCTGAATAGTTGGGAGAAAAACTGATTATAACAGAAAGTTGAACAATTTCAGATATTTCTTATAATGTAAACTGATGCTTCAACGACCTAACTATTATTGAAATGCACAAAGAGTGTGTGCATTTTGATACCTACGAGTGAGCATTATCAATGCTGGATTCGATTAATGAATCAGCGTGCATCTAACAACACGAGAATTTCCTACCCTGTTCTCCAAGAACCGATCATGCGTTGCTTGGCTAGGGAATCATCCATTCAGCGCAGAGCCAGCGCATTCATGCTTTATTCCATCTGTGTCCTATTGAGAAAGTAGCAATTGCAATATTGCCTAGGTCAGTTTATATTTCCTGGCCCTACAACCTGAGGAAGGCCGGTATTTTGCTGCGTTTTAGTTAAAACTTCATCGAATTAATTCTACCACATCTGTTAGTTTGGTTCAGTGTGCTCCTTTGCCTTTGAAATGGCTGTTTACATATATATATATAATTATATATATATATGTTTATATAACCATTCCGCCACCTGCCAGGTGTACCCTACCGCATCGGAATAGCGACGTGACTTGCAAGCTCACTTCATCAACTGCGACGTAGAGGGATATCCAATTTTATTCGGGATTACGATCTTCATCTGTCATTCATTTGTAACATTTTGCCAGTTGTAATGTAGCAGTTTCCTTGTAAAAATTTCTACCACTTGTTCATACTCTCGACAGATACTGAGGCGATTACAACAACCGCCAGTTTTGTGTATTTCGATTTGAGTTCCGGCTTCTTTTGTCGCCTGTTTCGTCGGTCAACTGTGTGTCAGTGATTTGCGTGAGTGCGTTTTTTCAAGGCAGTAGTGTCTATGGATATCACCAGCTATTACATTAACGGACAGGAGATCAGTCAGATGCAATGTGAATAATAACAATGACAAATGCTAATAAGAAGATTTCAGAGCTAGGAAAGTAAATAAACGAGTCAATTGTTCGGTTGCGAAGATCGTGCGAGAGCACAAAATGAACGAATGGAAACAGAGATAATAGGCGAGATCTGTTAGGTTAGTATTCTGAGTAAATGGAAAAAATAACAACTAGACAGTCCCGAGACATGCATCAGGCTCAGATGGTCCACGAGAGAGATGATAATCCGTATGTCAGTTCATATTCATCAAGTCTTTTCCCAACCTGTCCACCGAGTTTTCTGTGGTCACCTTGTAGTGAAGAGAACACAGTTGGGGCAATCAAATTGTATTTAACGAAAATTACAGAGTTACTCAGTAAAATTGGAAAACCATATCGTAAATCGTTCATTTGCAAAATAACACTTCATCATATGGAACTGGACTGTTCCTGTTGCAAAACATCAATCGATTGTCACTATTCATGCGTTTCATACAAATTCCATTGTTTTCTAACTCTTCCTTTCTTGATCTGACGGTTGTGTGTATCTATCGCTTTTCATTAGTTGACACTGCTGGCAAGTTAACACGTATTGAGCCACATCGTCTCTCATGCCCGGCCAGTATGCACTTTGCGATGCCTCTATGTGCTACCTGGTGACACTCGTATATAATCTTACGCCGCCAGTCTTTCGGGATTACAGCCACCCAATTCTTGTCATCGTCCTGCCAGATCATGACTCCATATGTGTTCACTCTCAGTTGTTCCTTTTGCCTAAGTAACATTATTACCTCCTTGTCCGTCGTTCGTTTGTCTACGTCTTCTCATTCTTTCATCACTCTGATTACCTCTCGAAGGTCCGGGTCAGCTTTCTGTTGCCGGATGAGTTCTAATGGGTCTCCATCTAAACTACTCACTGCGTACGCTGTCACTAAAAGGTCATCTTCCATGTCTGATCTTGACACGTAATCCGCCATTACGTTTTTTTTCCTGGAACATGGCCGATACTGAAGTCGTATTCTTGCAGACGTATCATCCACCGCGCCAACTTCCCTCGGGGGTCTCTTGCTGTTCTTAACCACTGCAGGGGTTTATGGTCAGTCTTAATGTGAAATCGTCTACCTAAAAGGTACGGTCTCCATTTTCCTACTACCCACACGATTGCTAGGCACTCCTTTTCGATCGTTGAATACTTCTGCTTGGCGGGTGTGAGAACGAGACTTGCGTATTCCACCACTCTATCAGCCTAAGTCAATACCGCGCCTATACCATAATCACTTGCATCTTTGGCCACCGTAAACAGTTTTCCGGGTTCAGGCAGTCGCAGCGTCATCTGACGATCGTCTAGCATGTTTTTGATTCGGTTGAACGTTTGTTCGGCAGCCTCAGTCCATGTAAACTTGGTGTTGCTCAGCAACGTATATAAGGGCGCCGCTATTTCGTTGAAATTCTTGACAAACCGACTATAGAACGCCACTCTTCCCAGGAACTGTCTCAACTTCCTTTTCGAATTAGGTACTGCAATATTTTTTATGGTAAGAATTTTCTCTGATAATGGCTTTATTTCTCCATTTCCCACTTTATGTCCCAACAATATGAGGCTGTTTTTCGCTATCTGCGACTTTTCCTTATTAATTTGAAACTCAAATTCATCAATTCGCTTTAAGACCGCTTCCACATACTTGACGTGATCTGTTTCCGTCATGCTGTATACAACTACATCGTCGCCATATACCTCCACATTATCTAGATTCTTAAGCAGCAGCGTCATCAATCTTCTGAACGTAAACGGTGCACCAACCAAACCGAACGGCATTCGTTTAAATTGATACTGTTTATCCCGTATAGTAAATGCTGTCTTGTTGCGATCGCTATCTGTTATAGTTAGTTGCCAATAACCTGACCGTAAATCCAGCACTGTAAACAACGTGGCATTCTGTAGCCGATCCTATTTTTCTACTACTGTTGGCATTGCGCACGGTTTCAGGTCTGTTATATTATTCAGTTCTCTAAAGTCGACGCAAAATCTATACTTTCCATTAGGTTTCTTCACCAAGAGTACCGGTGAGTTATACGGGCTATCTGCTTCCTCAATTATACCTTCCTTCAACATTTCCTGGACCTGTCGATTTACCTCGGCCTCTAAATGCACTAGGACACGACGTGTTGCAAATATATTTACTCGGTCGTTCTTTACAGGAATTTCATGCTTTACTTCATCACAAAATCCATACGGCTCCCCATCTCCAGTGAACAGTTTCGCATACTTTGCGCATAACTCAATAATGTTTAGTTTCTTGGTCGAGACGTCCGTTGTCATCCTTATTTCAGCCACTTCGCTACTTTCGTGTATTGGCAATGAACCGTACTTTGTGACCATTTTACCGCTTCTCAAGTCAATTATCGCTTTTACCTCTCTTAGGAAATCTGCTCCTGATATCGGTCTCGATAAACTTGTGGTTACCACGAACGGAAAATTTATCTCAGCTTCACTCATTATTACAATACTGTTAGATACCCCCAACACTTCTAGCATATGCCCTCCTATGGTGTGGACAGCTAATGTACATGGTTTGATTGTCTTACATTGCTCTTTGCCTATTAACGATATAGCTGCCCCTGTATCGATCAAACACGCTAACTCCTGTTCATTTATGTACACTCTGGCATAAATTGCCCCTCTATCTACTAGTGCAAGAACCTCCCAAATCCTAGGGTGGAAAGAACACACGTTATAATGTTTAAAATATCGTCGTCGTCGTCTTCTTGGACAGTTTATCTTCCAATGTCCTGCCTCTCCACAAGCGTAACATTTATCGTTCCTTTTATGATTTACTCGTAATGCTGCTACCTCACGCTCTAACTCCTCAATCTTCTCGAAAGTATTTATCTCCTGCTTTTCGCACCCGACCGGAGCTACTGTTCGTGTCATTAGCTGACGAGTCACCTTCGCCAGTTCACAGATGTCCGTAGGTTGTGCCGCATTTACTAGTCTCAGCTTCTGGGATACGGCGGCAGGCACACACTCAATAAATTGTGACGCCAACCACTGCGCCTCCGACTCCTCATCGATATTCGGCAACACACGGCGCAGCAACCTGGTGAGCTCCACAGCGAGTAACAGCGGGTCACTATCAGCCGACAGCCTCGCCAACCGCAACTTCTGCAACGCCTCCTCCCTGTCCACCGGGCTGTCGAACTCGGTCACCAGCCGCTCAAAGACCGTCTCACATGGCGTCTTCCCGCCAGCACCGTCCAAGCTGTCATATACGTTCTTCGCCCTTCCTCTCAGCAGCGTCTTCAGAACCACCAACTTCGCCTTCGGTTCCTTCACCCCCACCAGCTCCGCCACGGCCTCAAAATCCCTCAGGAAGCTCCGCACATCCCTTTCCTCAAACTCCTTTGGCCATGGAATCTTCATCTGTTGTGTAGGCAGCGACAACAAATGTAGTGAAGAGAACACAGGTGGGCCAACCAAATCGTATTTAACGAAAATTACAGAGTTACTCATTAAAATTGGAAAACCATATCGTAAATCGTTCATTTGCAAAATAACATTTCATCATATCGAACTGGACTGTTCCTGTTGCAAAACATCAATCGATTGTCACTATTCATGCGTTTCATACAAATTCCATTGTTTTCTATCTCTTGCTTTTTTGATTTTCCTCTTCTTCGGCTGCTAGACATTACGTTGACGCTCACGTCATATACTACTTATAAGTAGCTCGCACCACAGCACCACAACCTCTTTTCATCAACGGCGTAGATTAGTGCTACTGAGCTCATTTTACCAATCAAGTCATTATACATTTCTTGGATTAAGGATGAGCCTTTGATTATTTCCTGTTAAACTAGTGATGCTCAAATATTCCATCTAACCTGTATTCTATATAAGAATCATTCTTATTTTGAATAATCGTTCAAGTATATCCACTACGTCTTCACGTATGCTGATGTAAATTACCAGTTCTCTACTGATTATGATTTCACATTTTTCATTCTGTTATATGTAAACTAGTCAGACCTACTTCTATTAGAACTAATATTACCGTGTATATATTTAAGTATAACTCAGCCAGTAGAACCTTAGGGGCTACTGCCGGTCCCAAGCCCGGATAAAGGAGGAGGGTTGGACATGGGGTTGGCGACCCCATTCCGTTGAAATCTCACTTACCAAAAAAACGCTAACCAGAAAAAATAATTCAAACCATTTTAACTCTGCCCTGGCAGTTGGAAGAAGAACTGTGACGTCGCGTGATGAAATCCGAGTTCCCTCGTAATTCACTAAGTTGATGTCTCTTCTGACAACCAGAGCAACCATTCTTTTAAGTACATGGAACGTTCGTACATTGTGGGAGACTATTTCAATTTGCGGCAGAAATGAAACGATACAACCTCGAGGTGCTCGGCATCAGTGAAACGCATTGGACACAAGTGGGACAACTGAGACTAGCTTCAAGGGAACTGCTGTTATACTCTGGTCATGAAGAGGAAAATGCTTCACATACACAAGGAGTTGCACTGATGCTGTCCAAACATGTACAAAAGGCACTGATAGGATGGGAATCTCATGGGCCGAGGATCATTAAAGCATCCTTCAAAACGAAGAAAGAGGAAATTACAATGAATGTCATCCAATGTTATGCACCTACCAATGACTACAATGACGACGTTAAAGATCAATTCTACGAAAGGCTGCAGTCAATCGTCGATAAATGTTCACCAAAGGATATGACGATTCTTATGGAGGACCTGAATGCCAAGGTTAGAATGGACAACACTGGATATGAAGACAACATGGGACGACATGGACTGGGAGAAAGAAACGAAAACGGTGAGAGATTTGCAAACCTATGTGCCTTCAACAAACTGGTCATCGGTGGCACAATATTCCCGCACAAACGCATTCACAAAGCCACATGGATTTCACCGTACCACACTACTCAAAACCAAATTGACCATATCTGTATCAACAAAACGTTCAGAAGGACCATGGAGGATGTGAGAACCAAGAGAGGAGCTGATATAGCTTCAGATCACCATTTGCTGATCGCCAAAATGAGATTGAAGCTAAAGAAGCACTGGACAACGGGGCAGACAACATCACAGAAGTTTAATACAGCCTTTCTTCGGGATACCGTAAAACTCAACGAATTCAAGATAGCCCTCACCAATAGGTTCCAGGCCTTTCAGGATCTACTCAATGGAGAGGAAGCAACAATGGAGAACAATTGGAAAAAGATTAAGGAGGCAATCACTTCAACATGTCAGGAGGTCCTTGGTCGCAAGAAGCACCATCACAAGGAATGGATCTCTGTTGGTACTCTCGCAAAAATTCAAGAAAGGAGGAACAAGAAAGCAGCAGTGAATGTCAGCCGAACAAGAGCAGAGAAAGTTAAGGCGCAAGCCAAGTATACAGAAGCAAACAGGGAAGTGAAGAAGAGCATCAGAGCTGACAAACGAAAGTATGTGGAAGATCTAGCAATGACGGCGGAAAAGGCTGCAAGAGAAGGAAACATGAGAAAATTGTACGAAACAACAAAGAAGCTCGCCGGGAACTATCATAAACCAGAACGACCAGTGAAAAGCAAGGAAGGGAAAATAATCAGCAACACTGACGAACAGCGAAATAGGTGTGTGGAGCACTTTAAGGAACTATTAAATCGACCAGCTCCACTGAACACACCCAAGATCGAAGCAGCATTCAAGGACCTCCCAATTAATATTGGCGCACCTACAATTGAGATCAGTATGGCCATCAGACAAATCAAGAGCGGCAAAGCAGCAGGACCAGACAACATTCCAGCAGAGGCAATGAAAGCAGATGTAGAAGCAACTGCGAAAATATTTCACATCCTCTTCAAGAAGATTTGGGATGAGGAACAAGTACCATCAGATTGGAAAGAAGGATACCTCATCAAAATACCAAAGAAAGGCGATCTCAGCAAGTGTGAGAACTACAGAGGCATCACTCTTCTTTCAATACCAGGCAAAGTCTTCAACAGAGTATTGTTAAACAGAATGAAGGACTTCGTAGACGCCCAACTTCGAGATCAACAGGCCGGATTTCGTAAGGATCGATCATGTACTGACCAAATTGCAACATTACGGATCATTGTGGAACAATCAATTGAATGGAACTCACCACTCTACATCAACATCATCGACTACGAGAAAGCATTCGATAGTGTGGATAGGAAAACGCTGTGGACTCTTCTTCGACACTACGGGGTGCCTGAGAAAATAGTCAACATCATACGGAATTCTTATGATGGATTCAACTGCAAAATCGTGCACGGAGGTCAGCTGACATACTCTTTTGAGGTGAAGACCGGTGTCAGGCAAGGTTGCTTACTCTCACCCTTTCTCTTTCTCCCCGTCACCGACTGAATTATGAAGACGTTAACATCTGGAGGGAAGCACGGTATCAACTGGACAGTTAGGACGCAGCTGGACGATCTGGACTTCGCAAATGACCTGGCTCTTCTATCGCACACTCAACAACAAATGCAAGAGAAGACGACCAGTGTAGCAGCAGCCTCTGCAGCAGTAGGTCTCAACATACATAAAGGAAAAAGCGAAATTCTCCGATGCAACACAACATGCACCAACCGAATCACTCTTGATGGAGATACCTTGGAGGACGTTAACACCTTTACATATCTGAGCAGCATCATCGACGAGAAAGGTGGATCCGATGCAGATGTGATGGTACGGATTGGCAAAGCAAGGGCTGCATTTCTACAGTTGAAAAATATCTACAAATCCAAACAACTTTCAACCAAAACCAAAATCACGATTTTCAATACAAATGTCAAGACAGTTGTAGCAGTGTTGAAATTTCTGTTACCGACGTATTTGCGTATTTGCGTTAGGTACCGGCGTCAAGACTCTTCGATTAACCCTTATCTTACCTAGATGATATAACATCTAAAATATCAGCAGCAGACGGTTTCGCAGCGAGAAATTCTCCGGCCCAGAATCTGAAAATTTTAGATGAATTTTATTCCATACCTGTGGATACTTCGCAGGGGACTATGCAGTTTCTATCACATCACCAAAAAGTGTGAGAATTCTGTCGGTTATCCCCATTCTTTGCAGCAGACAACTGTTCGTACATTTCCTCCTCTGGATGCCTTGGTGCGAGAGGAATAAGTACGCATCCTTTCCAGGGACTGATGCCTGGCTCACTAAGAGAACGTCTTCGACTGCCCTTAATCGATACTGCTGATCTGTGTACAGCAGCACTTCGATTTTCGAGTGCGGAAAATATTGTCAGCTTTATCAGAGATACATCAACCAGCGGTGATCATTGTGGAGAACGCCACACAATTTTGATTGTTTTTATACAGCGGTAGCTGTTAGACTTTCCAAGCCAGCATTTCAGACGGGTATAGTGGAGTTTCACGTGTAACTGACTCTGTTCATGGGACGACTATCATGACCGTCAAACAAAATGCTTCAACTGTAGGCGGATTGACAGGAGTGCCATAAGATGCGGTCATAATCATTTCCAGAACCCTGGCAAATTCTGTCTTTACCATTTATCTTCTTGTCATGTTAAACTTGAGCTTATAGAGGTGTAAGGTTTTGGAATTGAAATACTGCTGGATATGTGAGCTTCAGCATCCTTTATGAGGAAAGAGTTCCTGTGAAAACCGAAATATAAGACCCAGCAAAAACGATGTACCTCTGCACTGTCCACGGAAAATAGTGACCATTTGAATAAGTCTCTAAGACGTGATTAGAATTAACGACTATTAACCTTTTGACATGAAATATTAGTTTGCCCTACACTGACTAGGGACATAATACGCGGGTTTG
>CALYCR020000891.1:0-11923 GCA_944470395.2 Schistosoma turkestanicum
TTGATACAATGATAATGTTTTCTGTGAGATGGAAGTTGTGAGTAATGAAGATTAGAAGTTAGCCGTTGTTGTTGTTGTTAATGGTGAATTCCCTTCACTTCATGTGTGTGTGTGTAGAATTGATGTGAACGTAGTAGAGACACTGTTGATTGGATATGTCATTGTTATGTTTGATTGTGTATCGTGTCATTGGTTTTATTGTGGTAAGTTATTTTACTTTCCTAAAGAGTTCAATATTGTGGCCATATGAAAACAACAACTTAGTTTTTGTTCTCTGGTCATTATTAATCTTTTATCTAATGTTTTTTTATTCTGTGCCTTCAGTATGGCCGAGATTTTGACCGCGCTCGTTGGTTGACTGTTACTGTGCATGACTTGTGAGTTACTTTCTATTGTCTATATTGAAATTTTACTATCAATTTTGCCTTCTCACAAGGAAGAAAGTGTTTAGCAATGGTCGATCCTAAAAATGTCACGCCTCACCCTTACGGATTTCCGTCACCGGCGATAGTATTGCCCAATGAGGGCTTTCGAAATGGCAGAGCTAATATTCTACAAACCCTTCATGAAACGGTCGTGCGTGACCGGCCATAAGCATTTGTCACTTGGCCCTTGTGGTCACGCTTCAAGGTGTCTTAGACAAACTGTAAGCCAGCTTCCTTTTCATGTTCCTCAAGAAACAACTTTCCACGGTGTGGGCAGCCAGGAAGTGACAACCGCCCTCATCCCCGTATCAACACTCGAGACTAAATCGGTCAAAATCAAATCCTTCCTGTACCCCTCAATACCTCTGTTATCTCCACGACCAACTCTACTCACATTACTTTATCACCTCGTACCAATAATGCGAAGTAGATATTTCTGGTCTCCTAAGCACCGTTCTAAACTACGTGTTGTTGCATTTAACGTCGGAACATTGTGTCAAATAAGGCAACAGGCCTCACTGGTTGGGACTTGAGAATCTCCAGTCATCGATGTGTACTGCGTCTTGAAAACGCGCATAAGGATCGTAGTTAAATCACTGACTTGATTTCACCTTGTCAAAATAAAAAAGCTGTTCGATTTACTCTTCGTGTACCTTGTAGCTCTGATGCTGTTTCCCGGGGTCTCGCTGGTATAGATATAGCATATGTACATATATATATTTTATATATATATATGTAAATATATATATATATATATAATAACAAGTTGAACAACCATAATAAGTTCATAAGACTCTCCAGCTGGATCCAGATCAAAAATGGATGAACTGGATTGTTTAAGAACATTCAATAACTAAAAACCTCACTGCTCTCAACATTAGTGTTAAGCTACCCCAAAATTTGTGGATAAAAACAGAGTGCAGAATTCTTTCGAAACTTGTTTCACCACTTTCAGCAGTCACTTTTCATGTGGTCTCATGAAATATATATATATATATATATATATGACATCATAGAGTATGAAACCGATAACATCAAATAAAAATCTTTATACACTTAATCTCTTCTAATAATCATATTCCGGTAAATAATTAATACAACCTGAAGTTCAATCACTTCTCTAACCTAGTAAGTTCTTCAAGTCATTAATTAGTATAGATATCAAATAAGTCTATTATCATATGAACAGTTTGTGATGTCAGTTTGAACGAACTATATAAACATATAAATATAAACAAGTTGAACAACCATAATATGTTTCACCATTACAAGCAAAATCAGAACACAAGTTCAAACAATAAACTAAAATTTATTATTTATATGATATTATAAGAAAACATAAAAATCAATAAAAAAACAAGTGAAATCTAAGCGTATATACGCTATAAAAGTCAGTATAAAGAAACAAATTAAAACAAAAATAACGAACAAGAACTAGAAATATAAATGCAGTTAGTTCCGTTATATTCGAGGAAATGTTAAGGCACGCAAACAAACTTCGCAACTGCAGAAAAAAGAAACAGAAAACAATGTTCATTTTCAAGTTTCTGTTGTCATAAAATATCACATTTAAAAAAAACAGTTAACCCTTTTTTAACAAATCTTATGAAAACGAAATAATTGTATTAAAAATATAAACTACATTCAACGAAGTGACACCATCAATCACATCACATTCAATTAATATACAACATCCTGACTTCATAACATCATATCAAAATATCAATGAAAGTGATCGAACAATAATGCTATTGAATGAAACAAGTAACTGAGTTGAATCATTTGCAAAATGGATAGTAAAATTTCAATATAGACAAAAAGAAACTAACTCACAAGTCATGCACAGTAGAAATCAACCAACGAGCGTGGTCAAAATCTCGGCCATACTGAAGGCACAGAATAAAAAAACATTAGATAAAAGATTATTAATGACCAGAGAACAAAAACTAAGTTGTTGTTTTCATATGACCACAATATTTATAGGTGTTACTCTCAAAATTTCCAAAATCTATAGCAAAAATAAGGAAAAAGTGTAGCAATCTTTAATTTTTTACAGTTAATTATCCTGACAAAGTTGTGCAAACAGTCAAATACAGAAAAGTTTGCCAATAACACAGCAACATCAGTTCAACTTTATTTGAATCTATTCTTACAGCACCGAGCAGTCGCACAGTTGCATTTGAAGACCAACTCTAGAAAAAAAACAATAGATAAAGCAGGTGGAGCACTTAAATGTTTCCTTCCGATATTTCTTCTGGCGTCCAGTATGCCTCAAACAAATGTGCACGCACTACAAGGATTCAGTGTAGGAGAGATAGTTCAGCCCTTCGACTCAATGCTATACCTATACCAGCGAGACCCCGGGAAGCAGCATCAGGGCTACCAGGTACACGAAGAATAAATCGAACAGCTTTTCTATTTACGATTCTTATGCGCGTTTTCAAGACGCAGTACACTGAGCTTGGAGAGTGGACGCAACATGTTAATGGCCCAACCAGAAATCAAAATACATTGGATTTGTTTTTCGCCAGCAATCTCATTCCTCACACTATATATGTTGGAAAAAGGTTCCCAGGTAGCGATCATAATATGGTCATATGCAGCCTTGATATAGGAGCTAAAACTATAAAGTATGAATCCACTACACTTCGTAGGAACTTTCGTAGGATTGATGGGTGAAACTTCCGTAACTGCCTCAGAGGCATTGACTGGACAAACTACTCTACTGCAAACAATACTGATGAACACAAATATATATACATGGAGGGATTTTCCAAAACAAGGCCTTCAAATTAAATTACACGGTAGTTTTATCACTGGTAATTCTAATCTCCTTAGATAGTGGAATGTTTCTAAGTAGTGACTGACTAATAATCAAGTGATTGGTCTCCATGACAGTATTAAACTGGAAAAGAATGGGACTGGAAAATTTAGTCTGAACTTTGCGTAGCCTGCGTGCTAAACACCAAGAGTTGGCCAATCCACACTCTTTAAAGAGAGTGATTTCAACAGACTTTAGACTAGCACTGTCTGGTACGTTGTAAACAATGGCATTGTGCATGCTTTGAAGTCGTTCGAACAGTTCAGAGGATAGATGGTCAATTACCATTTCGGTTTTCTTAATGATTTCAAAATCAGGATTTTCTGTTACACTGACCAAGTACTTGAACGGTAGTAGATCCTGAATGACTCTGTTGGGATCGAGTGCGCTTAAGGTGTCCTTATAATTATTATTGACGAATGTACTGGAGTTCAGTTCGCAGCTGTTAGGGTGAATCGGAAAGTGATCAGACTTGCTACAATTGTTTTGCGGTTGCTCAGTCTGCGTAAAGTCATCTGCGTTAATGAACATATCAGAGAGGACAGTCCAGATCAACAGTACTGGATTTCCTATGGCGAAAAGGCCTACAGACATTTTGTGAATTGCTGTAAACTTGATCCGCTTGCAGGCTCGTCAAGTGTTTAAGACCAGTCATACTTTCTAACAAGTGCTCACAGGAATCTATTTCAGATGAAACACATGAAGTAGTGGATGGTGTCAAGTGACTGGGAAGAATGTTAATTGTATTTATATCAACGAGCGGGATACAAGGTAAAGAGATGTCGTTTTCAAGTTCACAGTAAGATCCTATTGAGCCAGTAGGAAGATCAGAATAAGGTACGGATGGAACGCTGTTCCTACGTTTGATTTTATCGATTTTAGTAGTGGATTTGGATATTTTACGCGTGTTATGTTCCACAGGTGAAATCAAGTGTTTTTTTGGTTAACGTGACATGTTTGTGGAGTTATTGGTAAGCAGAATTTTGTTACTATAAGCACAATGTCTGTTTGAAATTATGATGCCAAAAACGTCGGCGATATTTCCTCCTCCTTCAAGTCATGCTTTGCATTCTGTGATGTAATGGATGACAATCGATCTTTGACGCTGTCTTCCCCTTCTAGCTGTAATACCTTTATGTCTGGTCCTTTTGTCAAACCACCTTTCACATTGTCCAAAGATTTGACTAACTCCACTATACCTTATCCAATGGACTAACGAAACGATCCACCCTTATGCCCCCTAGCGACTTCCTCATCTGTTCTTTGGGAGTCATCAGTTAACTCTGACGAACAACACTTATCATTTCCTACCTCGCATGTTTCTCTCACCATGCCTGTCTCTGAATATCTTTCTCCCTCTAACTATATCGCTCCCAAACTAACTGATCATTACAATCAAGCCTATATTCCTACTTCCAGCCCTTCTTCAGAACACACACCATACAACCCTCCAGATGCCCATCGTGTATGCCTGAAAGATGAGTATTCGTCCTATGTTACACTAATGCTAATTAATTCCCGATCTGTTATCAATAAGATTACCCACTTACGCTCTCTTGTACTTCTAAACAATCCTTCCATTGTCCTGATTACTGAAAGCTGGTTGTCCTCCGATGTCCCTTCTAATAGACTCTTATGAACTCTTTCGCGGTGACCGAGGATCTAAAAAGGGTGGTGGTTGCCTCATCTATGTATCTAGAGACATCAAAGCAGAAATGTTTTATGATACTGTTCTTAATCAAGTGCCTGATTCGATATGGCTGACTGTGCACGCCCACGAATGTGAAATACTGGTTGGATGCATATATCGAGCTCCAAACACACACACACACTTGAAGGTGCGAAATAGCAACATGAAGTGCGTAGGCAAATCGAAGAAAATAATGCTCTCGCTACTGTGTGTCGGTCCCAAAACCTCTGTCGTTTGCTTAACAAACGCATAAAAAAGGACTAAGATCGCAAAATTCATTATATACTACAAGATGGACAGATTTATTATGACGAAGCTGTTATTTGCGAACTGTTTAGTACATGGTTCTCCCTCAATCTGAACACATCTCCTACCCCCGATACTAACACTAACTGTAGCAGTGTGCATAATCTTCGTACCATCAAATTTGATCTTAACAATATTCAAGCGGCAATTAAAACCCTTAAACTCAATGGCAGCTGTGGTGCGGATGAGATACCTTCCATACTTTTTAAAATGGCAGGACCTAAAAGTGATTTATCAAACTAGCAAATCTGACTTGGGAAACTTGTTGCACACAATCCAGCACGAACTCAATACTGTAGATGTCTGGTGTAAGCAATGGAACCTTGAACTTAATACAGAGAAGTGTGGCTGGATGTGTTTCGGAGACACGTCTGCCAAATTAGATCTCATTCTCAACAGGAATGTATTGCCCAAACTCACATCCGTAACTGATCTTGGAGTGCATTATTCGCACAACCTTAACTTCTTCAATAAAGTTTCCCGAATGAGAAGAATGCTTGGTTTCATCTTTCGTAACTTCCTTCATAGAGAATCCAGAACAATTCTCTATAAAACATGCGTAAGACCTATTGCTGAATACTGCTCTTTCTTATTTTCTAACGTACACCTGTCTGATATGTTGAAGCTTGAAGGAATAGAAAGGAGATTCACTCGTAAAGTCCTAAATCATAGCTCACCCATTGACTATCCAACCCGATGTATTGAACTCGGGCTCGATCCATTATGGAAAAGAAGGTTTAAGTCCAATCTGATCCTTTACTTTAAACTCCTGCACAAGCTCACATATTCCTCCTGCAGTTTAGTCCTTATCCATGGCCCTTGTACACATAACCTTCGAGATAAAGTATCTACGGTCAAACTTGAGAAGTATAGATCCAAAACTCGAGAAAACTTCTTCCTCTCTAAGTATGCACTTAAATGGAATAGGCTTCCCTCAAAAATACGCATGGCAAGTGGGTTACATGAGTTTGTTCAACTTCTTAATGATGCTGTCAGTTGCACTGACTCTTCTGCGCTCGTGAACTCACTCGCACCCTGCTTTCATATTAATAGCTCTGCATACACTTTAAACACAATGAACTCAAAGCTGCGTCTTATTTAGTTATTTTTACACTCCCAAGTAGCCCTAATTTTTCTAGTTGAATATAAATCTCTTTAGTTTTTATTTGAAATAGACAGGTTACTCTGTTCACTGTATTGACGACTTCATCATGACAGGTTGAGTAGTGCTTTGGTTATATATATACACTTGCCACACTGCTGCCTTTTTCTATCGCTCTTCTCCTTTTCAGAACCCCATTCACGGTGGGAAATCCTTGGCGACTCTAGGGAACATGCACCCTAGGTACATGACTGTCTGGATCACAGCTCGTATCAAGCGCCTTCCATATGACCTTTCCCAACAAATTCACTATTGATCTCGGCAAATCGCCAAAAGAACCTGTTGTGCACCTTCCTTCCTTATTTGTAATCTACTATTGAAAATGAGGCTGTATAATACTGTTTCTGTCAGTGACATGGTGTAAATAAACAATCAGAAAATGACTCTTAAATATAATTTTATTTCTATAACTTTAGAGTAATTGTGAAAGCATATGTGACAATTTGATGTAGCCTGTGAACTGGAGTGACTCTTGCAACGTAGTTATTGGAGAATAAATTATTACTTTTGTTATTATGAATAATATTATGAGTCTCGAATATACGCATTCATCAATACGAGTTCATCTCCTGATTTATAAACCGAGCTTAAGAAAACGGAATTAACTCAAATGCTCCAAAGTGAAAGGAGGGAGCATATTTATTAAGGACAATCAAGTGTATGACGACCCTAAAAGTATCGCAGAGTTGTTTAGCGAACATTTTTGTGCCACATTAACAAACGAAAACTCAATAAATGAGTCACACCTGACCCAAACTCCTTCCTGTGAAATCGCCACTGTTGAATTTAGTGTACAGAACATTTCTAAGGCGATTACTACACTGAAGCACTCTTACATTGAAGGACCAGATGGCATCCCTGCCAGCATGCTAAAAAATGGTAGCAATGATCTGAGTGCTATTCTTCTCAAACTATTTACTATATCTCTCTCCACAGAGTGTTACCCTGATAACTGGAAGACTACACATATCATCCCCACAATAAAATCGGGGCCTACAGCGAACGTTGAAAATTACCGACCTATAAACATAACTTCGGTGGTATCTCGGGTCATGGAGAAAATAGTAAAGGCAGAGTTACTACAACATCTACTTAGTAACAATCTGATATCGACCTCACAGCATGGGTTCTTGAGGTCCAGGTCGTGTGATACATGTCTGTTAGATTATTTCAACGATATCACAAATGAACAAGACAAAGGGCTTCTGGTATCAGTCCTTTTCTTCGATTTTAAAAAGGCTTTTGATAAAGTCCCACACAAAAGGCTTCTACTTAAACTGAAGTCATTTGGAATCATCAACCCTCTACACTCATGGTTAGCTTCATTTCTAAATGGGCGACAACAAATGATAAAGTACAACGACTGTCTTTCATCACCAAGACCAATAACCAGTGGGGTTATCCAGGGAAGTGTCTTAGGTCCACTCTTGTTTCTAATGTACATAAATGACATATGTAATACTATAAAATTTGGAAGAGCATACTTATATGCTGATGATCTGAAAATAGTATACAGCTATAAGCCTGAAGATCTGGACGAAAATAAAGCTAAGATTCAGAGTGATCTTGATAACTTAAGTACCTGGAGCGAGACATGGCAACTGCCGTTTAACCACAACAAATGTGGCATAATGCATTTTAGCAAGCGTCACCTTGATACACCACTCTACTTACAAAAATGTAGAGTTCAGACACTCAAATCAGCGCGTGACCTTGGTATTAGTTACTCTAAAAGCCTAAAATTCGAAGAACATGCCTCAAATATTATCTCTAAATCTAGACGACTAATTGGGTTTATAAACAAGAACTTCTTCACAAGTGAGGCTAAGCTTACTCTCTTCAAAATCTGTATAAGGCCCACACTTGAATATTGTTCACTCATATTTTCAAACATGAATATCATGGACAAAATGCGAGTAGAAAATGTACAAAGAAGCTTCACCCGGCGACTGCTCGGATTGAGCCATAACCTCGACTACACAGAAAGATGCAAGCATCTTTCCCTAGAACCTCTATGGCGCCGTCGTCTCAAAAACAACCTAATGCTCCTCCACAAACTAATAAATGGTCTTTCGTTCGTAAAATACCGCCCAACTATGAACCACGACACTGCTTACAGACTTAGAAACATCGCATATACACGATTAACGGCAAAACACAAGAAATCATCGCGTTGTAATTTCTTTGTAATACGATACAGTCTACTGTGGAACAGGTTACCAATTACTATCCGTATTTGTGACACAATCACTAAGTTCAAGAAACTAGTCATGCTGTTGCTAGACTCTAAAGAGATATACCGACTATTCCCGGAACTCACACAAAGTCCCCAGGCACTCTTTTATGGTCCATCAAATATTTAGATGAACCTCGGAAACGAATTATAGACTATGAACACATTGTGTTCTCATTACCACCCATACATGTATCATGAAATGATAGACGAATCCCCCTGCTCCTACTAACAGTTATAGGTTACGCCTTTGAAGTGTTACCCGTGACTTTTCTCTGAATTTAAATTCCGATTATTATTTTCATATCTTCAAAGCAGTTTTAGTTTTTATTTCTAGTAGACAGACAAATTGAAAAGCCTGTAGATGCTGATCAACTACTGTCAATTACAAGGAACTCAAACACCGTGTATCATTGTGAGTATCTTCTTATTTAAGTATTAACAGTTTAACTAATTTTTATTTCCCCAATTAATTAACATGCAAACAACTCCGTCAGTAGAACTTTCGGGGCTACTGCCGGTCCCAAGCCCGGGTAAAGGAGGAGGGTTGGACATGGGGTTGGCGACCCCATTCCGTCAAAATCTAACTTGCCAAAATACGCTAACCAGAAAAATTAATTCAAACCATTTTAACTCTGCCCTGGGAGTTGGAGGAAGAATTATGACGTTGCGTGATGAAAGCCGAGTTCCCTCGGAAGTCACGGGGCTGATGCCTCTTCTGACAACCAGAGCAACTATTTTCTTAGGTACATGGAACGTTCGTACATTGTAGGAGACTGGAAGACTATTTCAAGTTGCGGCAGAAATGAAAAGATACAACCTCGAGGTGCTTGGAATCAGTGAAACACTTTGGACACAAGTAGGACAACTGAGACTAGCTTCAGGGGAACTGCTGTTATACTCTGGTCATGAAGAGGAAAATGATTCACATACACAAGGAGTTGCATTGATGCTGTCCAAACATGCACAAAAGGCACTAATAGGATGGGAATCTCATGGACCCAGGATCATTAAAGCATCCTTCAAAACAAAGAAACAGGACATTACAATGAACGTCATCCAATGTTATGCACCTACCAATGACTACAATGACGACGTTAAAGATCAATTCTACGAAAGGCTGCAGTCAATCGTCGAGAAATGTTCACCAAAGGATTTGACTATTCTTATGGGAGACCTGAATGCCAAGGTTGGAATGGACAACACTGGATATGAAGACATCATGGGACGACATGGACTGGGAGAAAGAAACGAAAACGGTGAGAGATTTGCAAACCTATGTGCCTTCAACAAACTGGTCATCGGTGCCACAATATTCCCGCACAAACGCATTCACAAAGCCACATGGATTTCACCGGATCACACTACTCAAAACCAAATTGACCATATCTGTATCAACAAAAAGTTCAGAAGGACCATGGAGGATGTGAGAACCAGGAGAGGAGCTGATGTAGCCTCAGATCACCATTTGCTAATCGCCAAAATGAAACTGAAACTAAAGAAGCACTGGACAACGGGACAGACAACATCGCACAAGTTTAATACGGCCTTTCTTCGGGATACTGTAAAGCTCAACGAATTCAAGATGGCCCTCACCAATAGGTTCCAGGCCTTTCAGGATCTACACAATGGAGAGGACACAACATTGGAGAACAATTGGAAAGGGATTAAGGAGGCAATCACTTCAACATGTCAGGAGGTCCTTGGTCGCAAGAAGCACCATCACAAGGAATGGATCTCTGTTGGTACTCTTGAAAAAATTCAAGAAAGGAGGAACAAGAAGGCAGCAGTGAATGTCAGCCAAACAAGAGCAGAGAAAGTTACCGCACAAGCTGCATACACAGAAGCAAACAGGGAAGTGAAGAAGAGCATCAGAGCTGACAAACAAAAATACGTGGAAGATCTAGCAACGACGGCGGAAAAGGCTGCAAGAGACGGAAACTTGAGACAATTGTATGAAACTACAAAGAAGCTCGCCGGGAACTATCGTAAACCAGAACGACCAGTGAAAAACAAGGAAGGCAAAGTAATCAGCAACACTGAACAACAGCGAAATAGGTGGGTGGAGCACTTTAAGGAACTATTGAATCGACCAGCTCCTCTGAAGACACCCAACATCGAAGCAGCAACCACGGACCTCCCAATTAATATTGGCGCACCTACGATTGAGGAGATCAGTATGGCCATCAGAAAAATCAAAAGCGGCAAAGCAGCAGGACCAGACAACATTCCAGCAGAGGCAATGAAAGCAGATGTGAAAGCAACTGCAAAAATATTTCACATCCTCTTCAAGAAGATTTGGGATGAGGAACAAGTACCATCAGATTGGAAAGAAGGATACCTGATCAAAATATCAAAGAAAGGCGATTTCAGCAAGTGTGAGAACTACAGGGGCATCACTCTTCTTTCAATACCAGGCAAAGTCTTCAACAGGGTATTGTTAAACAGAATGAAGGACTTCGTAGACGCCCAACTTCGAGATCAACGGGCCGGATTTCGTAAGGATCGATCGTGTACTGACCAAATTGCTACATTACGGATCATTGTGGAACAATCAGTTGAATGGAAGTCACCACTCTACATCAACTCCATCGACTACGAGAAAGCATTTGATAGCGTGGATAGGAAAACACTGTGGAGGCTTCTTCGACACTACAGTGTGCCTGAGAAAATAGTCAACATCATACGGAATTCTTATGATGGATTCAACTGCAAAATCGTGCACGGAGGTCAGCTAACCGACTCTTTCGAGGTAAAGACCGGTGTGAGGCAAGGTTGCTTACTTTCACCCTTTCTCTTTCTCCTGGTCATCGACTGGATTATGAAAACGTCGAATTCTGGAGGGAAGCACGGTATCAACTGGACAGTTAGGACGCAGCTGGACGATTTGGACTTCGCAGATGATCTGGCTCTTCTATCGCACACTCAACAACAAATGCAAGAGAAGACGACCAGTGTGGCAGCAGCCTCTGCAGCAGTAGGTCTCAACATACATAAAGGAAAGAGCAAAATTCTCCGATGCAACACAACATGCACCAATCAAATCACTCTTGATGAAGATGCCTTGGAGGACATTAACACCTTTACATATCTGGGCAGCATCATCGACAATCAAGGTGGATCCGATGCAGATGTGAGGGCACGGATTGGCAAAGCAAGGGCTGCATTTCTACAACTGAAAAATATCTGGAACTCCAAACAACTTTCAACCAAAACCAAAATCAGGATATTCAATACAAATGTGAAGACAGTTCTACTGTATGGAGCGGAAACATGGAGAACTACC
>CALYCR020000892.1:0-11935 GCA_944470395.2 Schistosoma turkestanicum
GCTTATCGCATGCCTTTGGCAGCATGTACCTAACGCAACTTGTAAGAATTGATGAAGTACGCTTTGACTTCTCCGATGAGAAGCACGGAGGGTTTTGATTTAATTTGTATTATTTTGAAGTTTCAACATAGGTGAGACAAACACAGGCAAAGATTGAATAACATTTTGACGCTTGAAACACATTGAACAATACAGTTTTCGCCTGACGGTTTTAAACGTTTCAAATAGCTGTAGTTACAAATAAAGCTGAGAGGTTATTGTGGTCGGTAGGTCCACTATACGTTTCGACAACCTCTTACCAATAATAACCACTATTTGAAAAAGAACAAAATTTCTTTTACTGTTGCTACAAAAATGAAAAGTCTGTTGAAACTCAGAACAAGCAAAACCCAGCAGATGTAAGACTGAAGCATGCTATGGTGTACGTCGGCCTACTGAATGTCGATGTCGTAAATGTGGATTGCTTATTGTCGATCTTGTTCCACACGATGATATCTATCAATATTTCATTTACAATATACAGCAACTGAACTACTATTCTCAGCTACAAGACAGGAAATGCAAACACATATTAATCGGTAGTGAAAATTTTGCTTCGTGCTCTTGTAGTTTGGTGGTCTATTTTTCTTTTTCTCTATTTCGGTCATCATATTGATTTTGTGAATCAATTTCGGTCACTGATTAAAAGAAAGCTCTGTCCGAATTATTATTTTGTATTGTGAATCACAATGTGTAAATAACGCCCACAATGATGAATATGGTCATTGTTGTGGGTAACATATTTAGATCCTAAGCACCATTTGAACAGGCGAGTGAGTAGAAATATAAGAGTTGTTATCCTCGTGATATGTCAACATTCACAGGAGAAAGGATGTAGAAGTTTATTACTGTTTATTACTGAGTTTCTGAGCGAGAAGACTTATACGCATGAAGTCCTCATTTTCTTCGCGGCATTAAAAATCATGCACTTACGTTTTTCCACTGTTTAGTTATGTTAAGTTTGTAGACAGTGATGTGAGTAGTTATTTACAAACTGTTTTTAAACTTGCTCTGACAAAGTTTTTTCGAGTGGAACCATCTATTTTCAGAGTTCATCACAGAAAGCAAGTGTCAGAGCAAGCCACACAGTTTCCTCGATAATTACTTGTAACAGAGTGAATAAAGTTCCAGATAAATCATGGAATTACGCATGCATGTCTTGAGGTTTGTTGGTAATATATTTTTCGTGACCTGAGATGTTGCACCTCACTGTATGATCATTGGAGCATTTGATGAAGTCATTACTCCGTTACCCATAATTCGATGAAAACATTTTGTTCGATGGCCAACATAAGAAGTCAGATAATGATTGCGGAAAACGTTAAAAATCCTGTTTTAGTAAAAGCGAAATTTTCTACATATATTCTACTTCATGTTATCAAACGCAACCGCCGCAAACCTGCCACGTTCAGAATCTACCCTATTTCAGGATTCCGTTATATTTTTCGTACAGTCAGTAGTTTGAAGCTAGTAAAAGTGAACTTATGATGAATATTCACCTAAACTGGAAAATGAAATCATTCAGACAATAAAAGAAGAGTGACCAAAATGTACTGTTCACTAAATCAGGATCAACAGCTCGTAAACTGTGACTGTCTTTTAAGTTACTTGATGAAGTTCACCTAAAGATGGAACATTATTAGCTGCTTTGAAACCTGGTCGTTGAACGTTGACGGATACTGACTCATTTTTTCATTTTACTTCTTCATATAATATCGCAAATTGAAGCGAACTAGGTAATATTCACTTGCTTGAAATGCAAAAGATATTCATCTGTTAAGTGACGTTGCGTATAGGTTCACATTCAGTGTTGTGCGAGTCCCACTCTCTATCTTACCTGAAATAAGAACCTACGGTAATTGATTACAAACTGATGACAGTGAAAGAATAGTGGATAGAAAAATTTTGATATGTCAATTATGAGCACTGTGGAAGTCATAATGAATTTTGAAAAGCTTGTCAATCTATGCGATGTTTTATCAGATGACAACAAGGAGAACGAAGGCAAAAAGCTGATCTATGTTTTCGATCAAATGACAACATTGTTGAATGTCCAAGATTAACGAGAAACAAAACGAAGTGTCGGTAACATATATATGAACATTGACGCTGTCATCACAAAACATTTGATTCCATCCGTAGAAATCAAATTGTAGTCAATTTCATTTTCTATTGAAAAAGAATTTTAATGGTAACCATTTTTACTTTGAGATATGAAATTTTCAGTTTACTCATTTCTTCATCTTTTCATGAGCCACGTCAAAATCTTTCAAGTAAAATTAGATATACGTTACTAGGGACTGAATCACCAATGACAAGTTATCGGAATTTGAACCGATGACTCATAACAAACTCATTACTGAAAAATCACTGACTTACTAAACAACGGCTGATTTCCATTTAGTTGCAAAACTGATATATATTTTAGTGAAGGTTTCAGTGGAATGCTACTTCCATCGAAATGAAAAAGATATCGTTGTGAATTCAACGGTGGAGAATCTGTAACACGGTCGACGTGTGAGGGCGAATCGGTACCCACACGTTGTGTTGCCGATAGTTATATTGTTGCCAATTTTAGTAGTCGTTGCGATCATTCGGATAAAAATATTCAAAATCGAAGCGAAGTTGAGTGTATATCCGTGAATGTGTATAAATACAACAATTAGGATCATCTTACATATTTGATTCCAGTTGAAAACATACAAGATTGCATTTTCGTGCGGTGAATATCCATATAGTTAACCGAACAAGCAGGCACAACATCGTGTATTGATTGGAACTACTTATCATCAATACAGCAAACCGACTAACTGAGATTAGATAAGGCCAGAGGTCTTCCTTGATAAAACTTGTACAATGTACACGTGATAGGTAATGACATTGTTGGATTTGTGATTTGATTAAATTTTTATTTCAGTCGTCTGTTAGTGTAATTGAGCTAGCTACGTTTGCTCATAACTATTCTCGTTTGAGTTGGAAAGTTTTGTTTGGTGATTTCGACGTGGAAGTGAACAATCACATATAATTCCTTTCACTGAATAACTTTCAAAAATCGGCTGGAGTATAGCAGCAGACAGAATAAGTAGAATTCATGCGAAATTTGCAGTTTCCTATCAACCGTTGTAAACCTTAACATAATAATATTATTCAGTATCAAACACAATAGTATGCACAAATATATAAAATGTTGATTTCCCGAGTTGGAGTGATAATCAGTAGGATGTTTCAAGCCGCCAAACTGATCTTTAGCAATCATTCATATTAGTGATGATATTAGTTATTGATGGATGAATTCCCACTCCAGGCTGCCTACTGCGATTTTGCATGTGCGCACGAAAGTATTCAAGCCGGTAGAACAAACGATGGGGTGATCGAACATTCAAACCTAAATTAGGCACTTGAAACGAAGGCGCGCACTTCACATTATATAACTGGATAGCGTGTCATCATGATTATACGATCTTTTATCATCCTAAAAATGTAATTAAAAGGTTTGTAAATTAGTTGTAGGACTGACTCTTTCGTTGAAGTTGAATCCATCGACACATTTTAGTTCAACCACCATCGGAATCGTCTGAATAGTTGATAGTCGTACTATTATAATATTCGCTACCGAAAACTATCGCGCCACAGCATTTGAGATTTGGAAACAGAACATTACGTTTTTGACTGATAATACTACATCAATGTAATTTGTGTATATCTACAATATCCTTTGTCAACTATCCACTATCTTCCGCTCTCTTGTTTCTCTTGGATGACAGTTCTATAAAATAGACAGATTATGAAATATACTACAATCGCTTATCAAAACTTATCATACACGATGAAAAATCCATATACACGTTTTAGTGTGTTCATTTGTGGTCATGTTTTTCGTTAGTAATTAAACGTTCGCCAGGAAATGTGTTCTCGTAAAAATTCGTCTGATTGGTAACAATCTGCATCAACAGCAAATGTGATATGTTTTGTTGTTCAAAAGTGGGTGAACTCAGTAATGTTGAAGACAGATACACTGCATTTTTGCATAAAAATCAATATAATGTAAGCACATTTGAACATGCGTACATGTTTGTCTAACTAAACAGTGAGCAGCGAAATCAAGAGCTGTTTGAAGCAAACAACTGAAAGATAAAAATTTTCAGGTCAACATCATAAACAGAGATTTCAGATATTGAATTATATTACTTCTATCTTCAAGGTGTGCTCGGTAATAACCATCGATGTGTGACAGTTATATGTCTGCTAAAATATATGCTTTTTCAGAATATTACTATAAATGCATGCTAGTTTGTCTTTGTATTGTACTTCATCATGAATGTCAGGATACACCGTTCATCCCACATTTGAGTCACCAGTCATTGGAGGAAAAATGTTTGCTTCCATTTTGTTTATCGTACTGGCAGTAAATATATTATGCCGACTTTTTATCACGATGCCGAAAGATCCTCATCCACAAATAATGACAGTTTTGTGAAAATTATTTACTTTAAATCGAACGTACTAAAATACTTTTCAGGAAAGTTTAGAAGTAGAAAATATAACAACTGCTACTTTGATCGAAAGTGAAGACATCGTTGCCATTGCCACGGAAAAGGACCTAAAACTCATTCGACGCGTGGGGGAAAATAGGTACTTACATGTTGTGTTACGGATTGCTATATTACTTGTTTACTTACTTACTTACCCCTGTTACCCTCAATGGAGTGTAGGCCGCCTACAATTTTCATCCAACCAACTCTGTCCTGGGCTTCCGCTCTCCATTTCTTTTCAATGTTTGTTTATCACCCTCATATCTTTCTCTATTTCTCGGTGTAGTGTGTTCTTTCGCTTCCTTTTTTCCTTTCGCTTTGAGGGTTTTATGTGAGGGCTTGGCTCGTGACGCAGTTAGGTGCTTTTCGTAGTGTTTAGCATATCCGCTTCCACTGCTTCTACCTGATTTACCCCTCCACTGATATCTGGTTATTTTTCGCTACACTTCGTTGTTGCTGATGGTGTCTGGCCAAGGAACACGAAGTATTTCGCGTCGACAACTCTTTATAAACACTTGTCTCTTCTGGATGATGGCTTTGGTAGTTCTGCGAGTTTCCGCTCCATACCGTAGAACTGTCTTGACATTTGTATTGAAAATCCTGATTTCGATTTTGGTTGAAAGTTTTTTGGAGTTCCAGATAGTTTTCAACTGTAGAAATGCAGCTCTCACTTTGCCAATCCGCGCACACACATCTGCATCGGATCCACCTTTCTAATCGATAACCCTGCCCAGATATACAAAGTTGTTAACGTCCTCAAAAGCATCTCTATCAAGAGTGATTTGTTTGTTTCATGTTGTGTTGCATCGCAGAATTTCGCTTTTTCCTTTATGTATGTTCAGACTTGCTGCTGAAGAGGCTGCTGCTACACTGGTCGGCTTTTCTCGCATTTGCTGTTGCAATTGTGATGGAAGAGCCAGGTCATCTGCGTAATCCAGATCGTCTAGCTGCGTCCTAGCTGTCTACTGAATACCGTGCTTCGCTCCAGATGTTGACGTCTTCATAATCTAGTCAATGATCAGGAGAAAGAGAAAGGGTGAGAGTAGGCAACCTTGCCTGATACCGGTCTTCACCTCGAAAGAGTCTGTGAGCTGACCTACGTGCACGATTTTGCAGTTGAAACCATCATAAGAATCCCGTATGATGTTGACTATCTTCTCAGGCACACCGCAGTGTCGTAGGAGCCTCCACAGTGTTTCTTTATCCGCGCTATCAAACGCTTTCAATTAGTCGATGAAGTTGATGTAGAGTGGTGAGTTCCATTCATTTTATTGTTCCAAAATGATCCGTGATGTAACAATTAGGTGAGTACACTATTGATGCTTACTAAATCCGGCCTGTTGATCTCGAAGTTGGTCGTCTACGAAGTCCTTCATTCTGTTTAACGATACTCTGTTGAAGACATTGCCTGGTATTGAAAGAAGAGTGATGCCTTTGTAGTTCTCACACTTGCTCAGGTCCTCTTTCTTCGGTATTTTGATCAGGTATCCTTCTTTCCAATCTGATGGTACATGTTCCTCATCCCAAATCTTCTTGAAAAGTGTGTGAAATATTTTCGCAGTTTCTTCTACATCTGATTTGATTGCCTTCGCTGGAATGTTGTCTGATCCTGCTTCTTTGCCGTTCTTGATTTGTCTGATTGCCATACTGATCTCCTCAATAGTAGGTGCGCCAATATTAATTGGGATGTCCTTGAATGCTGCTTCGATGTTGGGTGAGTTCAGTGGAGCTATTGGATTCAAGAGTTCTTGAAAGTGCTGTACTCACCTTTTTAGCTGTTCTTCAGTGTTGCTGATTACTTTGCCTACCTTGCTTTTCACTGATCGTTCTGGTTTAGGATAGTTTCCGAGAAGCTTCTTTGTTGTTTCGTACAATTGTCTCATGTTTACTTTCGCCTTCATAGCTATATCTTCCACATATTTTCGTTTGTCAGCTCAGATGCTCTTCTTCACTTCCCTGTTTGCTTCTGTATACTCGGCTTGCGCCTTTACTTTCTCTCCTCTTGTTCGGCTGACATTCACTGCTCCCTGATTGTTCCGCCTTTCTTCAAGGTTGTATCTTTTCACTTCTGCCGCAACTTGAAATAGTCTTCCAGTCTCCCACAGTGTACGAACGTTCCATGTACCAAAAAAAATGGTTGCTCTGGTTGTCAGAAGAGGCATCGGCCCCGTGAATTCGGCTTTCATCACGAGACGTCATAATTCTTCTACCAAATCCCAGGGAAGAGATAAAATGGTTTGAATTAATTTTTCCGGTTAGCGTTCATTTGACAAGTGAGATTTTGACGGAATGGGGTCGCCAACCCCATGTCCAAACCTCCTCCTTTATCCAGGCTTGGGCCCGGCAGTAGCCCCTAAGGTTATACTGGTGGAGTTGGATTGCTATATTGGTCCTCACTTTAGTCGTGGGCTCGGTCACTTGAATATTGGTTTATAATGGGAAATCGAATGTGATTTTCCAGCCACTTGGGCAATTAAATAAAACCAGTTAGATCATCTAACATTCTTGTGTCCAGTGACAAAAAGGAAATTGTGCATTTGAGCTGTGATAACACAAATATAATACACCGAGCATTCAATAAAATGAATGCTTGTTCCATTCTAATATGTAAAGAGCAGTCGACTAGAATCATGTTTTGTGAACAGGAGTGACAATCGCCGCATTAGCCAAACTGATATTGCAGCTTGTAAACCAATTACGAAATCTGATTTTCTCGAAAGAAAAAAAATATTTGTGATAGTTTCTGTTTGTAATGCTGTTGTTAGCAATAAGCTTAGAGGTACTAACCATTCCATTCGAATGAGCACGTACTTTCCGCCTGCCTTCGAATTCATTTTTCGTATGTTTACATTCATTTCAGAAGCTGAACTAATAGTATTCTTTCTGTGTACTGAAATGAAATCAGCTAATTGGATGTTCATCGATAACTCTCTTTGAATTTGTGAAGTGCGAAGCCAATACATGTTTGTCGAACACACCACTCCACAGTGAAACGGAACAAATAAAATTTGTTTTGTGCAATAACTCTTATAACGGTTTTGTCCTCGGTCTTGTCTTCAGGGTTATGTCTAGTGCCTCCACATAAACTTGAGTTCGCTCATATGTATTTTGAATAAGCCTTCCGATTGACCTATGTATCCAAGCTATTTGTATTGCAACAACCGATATGTAGCATTGGTATTTTCCATTGTCTGCTTTGTATGAGCTTGTAGGATTGAGCATTGCTTACGAACACGCGCTTACTCAACCTTTTTGCTTTATTGTTTATCTCGTAAATACCACGATGACTATGTCATTTTCCCATGTATATCTACGAACATTTTAGTTCCTGATAATTCATTCGCACCTTCACTTGCTGGTGTGCCCACCCGGTCTGCTTGTGGTCTACTATCTCATTTGTGGTGTGCCAAAGTAAACGTATTCAACACTTCCAGTTCAGTATCTAATTTATAAACTGTCAGACGAGCTAAATACGTAAGCCTAAGAACACTTTGAAATCGGCCACCAAACATTTATTATTTGCTATTGCATGCGTCAGAAATCAATTGACGTTACTCATTTGCGTGATATGTAATTTCTTGAGGTCCATTTTGTTTAGTTATAGCGAATTTTATTATAAATGAAATTTATTTTCCTTTAATAATTGTCGTTCATCACGCAGCTTTGTTGCCACTATTTACATTTGGGTGCTTTTTATAAATACGCCAATTAGGTGGCAAAGAAGTGAGTTATATTTATGTTGGGTGAAATCCACACTAGTGCATGTCGATTTTCGTGAAGGGCACCACCGAATGGTTTCAAACGACAGTTTCCTGTGTCATAATTTTTCATTCATTTGTCTGAATACAGTATCACTATTTCATTGACTTCTTACAACATTCGTTACTTCATTGCTGCCTCATGTAATCTGAATATCAATCTGAATTTCATTTGGTACCTAATTGATGGATTTTCACATGAAAGTGTGAAAGTGAGATCAGGTGACTGAGTAGTCATTCAGTCGTTGCGTTTTCAAACAAAATGATGTATCTTTTAGGTCTGAACAGGTTTCAAAGAATCGTAATTCAAACAAACTATTATCATTATTTATTTGACATATTTTGTGTGTGGCATAATCATCAAACATTCAATATCACTCATTAGTCTTCCTAAACTCAACAGAAATGAGGTGGTAGAAAATGTACGTCCTAAATTGTGGAACGTGGTTTAGTCATATAATAAATTCGTTTAACTATTCTCTCAAATTTACCATTATTTAAATTCTAATCTAATAAACATTACTCTTGGCGTAAACGGAATTCTTTACGTGAATTAATCGTTAAGATGTCGAATTCAGCAAACACAAAAAAAAGATTTCTTATAATCATTCAGGTTTATTATTCTGGAATCACGTTATTATTTTGAAGAAATCGAGCAAAAATAACATATTTGCAGTCTTCTTTTAAAAAGAACGGTTAGAATACACTTTTTTATTTAATCAGATTTCAATGAATGAAGTCCAACAGACCTATTGATTACTTTTGATTGACTTGTATTAGATTATGGACTTCTGTTTACACAATCTGAAAAAATAAACTACTCGCTTTATTGACAATGCGACACGTGAAATAAAAATGGTCATGTTTGTTCGGTTAATGCATATGACTGAATGACACTTATCAAAAAGCTGATAGAATTCCAAGCACAGAATTTTGTGTTCATATGGGATTGTTTCGAGACAAACACTAATATTACCTTATTAACTGTGATAAATATAATTATCAGTATTCTGCTTGATCTTTCATCTTGACATGAATATGTCAGTATGAAATCAATTACCCTTTATATATGAGGCAAATATCTTTCGAAGATAAATGATTCATCCATATGACTGAATGTAGTGGATGAAGAATACAAGTGTGAATACTAGCATTCTGTGTGAGTGAAAGAAAGAAAAAAAACAGTCTATCATACATCGTAGCTTGTATATCATTGTCTGAAGCGGTCAGTAATGTTGCTCATGCGTACAATTCATGTAAACTGTATTTGAAATACTTCGACAAACCTTATCTTGCATAAGTGTTATTCTACGCCTGATGGCAATTCAAGCAACCGGTTTTTGATGTAGATCAAGAAACTGATTGCAAATGCGACTCAACATACATATCGGAACCGAAAACATATTTGTATCAACAGACCATCACAAATCATGTTTGTTGTGGTGGTCATTAAGTGTACAGCAATTAGATGCATGAGACTGTGATCCTTATTCTGACATAATAATCAAATTTTCGAAAACATCTTGATGAGATTTTTATAAAGACACAATGTAAGTTTCAGAGAAACGAGGATGAAGTTTCCACTCATTTTTTGAAATTTTTCAAACGTCTTCATACTAGTACGCAGTAAAAAGTCTGTCCGAAGCTGGGTGAGAGCTTCACTGTTATGTGTTATCTCGTCGCTTAGTGGAAGAAGCAATGAATAAGTATAATTGTAACTAAATCGTCATGGTTTGAGGGAGGATCACCATTACTTCATCGACAAGCTTGTAAACGGGATACAGGTTGGTCGGATTGACAGAAGCACCATCCTGTTTGATAACGTATTTGTAGTAACGGGAAAAAAACAGGAATTAATAAGTTGCAAGCATTCACAATGATGTTATAAGTGATCGTTATCGTCGTTATGTGTATGACTGAAAAACACTGACAATTTACAATAGTTTCGCAACAGTATTGTGTCTCGCAGTGAATCGTACTTCAAAATTCATATTTGGTATACAGTATGAAGAGGGGACAGAAATGTGAAAGAATAATTATAGAATAAACTGAAACTGAAAACATGTGCGTCCACGAACATCAAAGATTACATTCGATCAGATAGTGATAATTGCTTTCGAAAGGCAATCAAATAAAGTCAGTTGAAAGTATTCCATTCATCATTCTTCACAATCAAAGTTAAACAAAATAAAGACTGTGTTACTGACCACTTAAACCGCCTATTTCTCAGTTAATCAATACTAACTTTCTAGAGAAAAATTGATCACTTCTAATTCTTGCACATGAGAAATTCAGTAAATTATTAGTTTCTGTCCACTCCAATGGATCGAAATTGTCAAACAACCTTCTCAACAAGTACCTTCTGTAACCATCAAGAGGAATAAATTTCGGCCTACTACCTTCTTTTTGATTCTCATAATCAAAGCAAAAAGTGAGAAACGCTAGTGGTCCTAATAGTTGCGATGAAGTATGTTTGAATCCTGTAGCAGACAGCAATTGGATGTATTTGGCGAAATAAACAAGCAGACACTGCAAAACAAACAATCAATGTCTCGAGCGGATGATTGACACAGCAATATTATGTGCAACGAATGATTCAGGCGGAAAATAATAAGCAGTTAGTCCGACAACTGTGATAGAATAAAAATAGTGCTGTTGTCTAAATATATTACAGTGATGTATTTACTAGTGTTGGAAAGGAGCCGGATTCTGTCCTTGTCTGCCATGAGTTTGTTTATGATATTCGGCTGAACTGTTTACGTAAAAGTAATGTGATTACGATGGAAAATAGAACATATTGAATCGATCAACTGAAAATTATATTTAGGTTTCGCAGTTTTCAGAATTTCGAAATATTCTCTGAGATATATTTTCAAACTGGAGAAAGTTTTACTTATTCATCAACTGTGATTACACCACTAATTGTTCGATTAGCCAGATCAGAAGAAACAAATAAATGCTATTCTATCTCTTCTGGATAGATCAAATTCAGTCAAAGATGATGTTGGATGCTTTATGACAGAATGAGTTCACTATGCTAGAAAAGTGTTTCAAATCACAGTCAAAATGCACACTGCACAACCATTAGAAGAACAAAATCAATATGGCTGCCGCTCTAAATCGGTATCACCATCATATACCTAATGCAGTTCCGAAAGAAACATGGCAACTAAATTGAGGCGGAAAAAATTAGAAACCATATCAGCATACAAATATCATCATCTCAAAATGGAACAGAGCAGATTAACAAAGCGCAGAGCTGAAAGAATGAATAAGAAGAAATTATGAATGCATACACGAAGGCATTTTCGTTACAAGAAGCCTAATTATTATATGTTTTGGCAGTTGAGAAGTGTGACCTTTTGAAAGCGATTCCGGAGACAATGCAAATGACGCTTCATGAATCCAGAACATCCTCTTATATGTGAAAATTGCTGAACGATATAAGCAGAAAGAATGAAACAGTAATTTTGAGAAATCGGCGAAACTACTCGCTTTTATGAAATTGGTCATCGTCCTCAAAGTGTTGACACACAAACACTCACGCAACATTACATGCCTTTAAAATGCCTGTCAAGCTTGCGTCAAACGATATATCAGAATGTT
>CALYCR020000893.1:0-11909 GCA_944470395.2 Schistosoma turkestanicum
TGACGTGGGCGTCAACGTACTGTCTGGCAGCCGAAGACGGGGCAAGATCAAGAAAGGAAGAATTAGAAAACAATGGAATTTCTATGAAACGCATGAATAGTAACAATAGATTGATGTTTTGCAACAGGAACAGTCCAGTTCGATAGGATGGACTGATATTTTGCAAATGAATGATTTACGATTTGGTTTTCCGATTTTACTGAGTAACTTTGTAATTTTCGTTAAACACAATTCGGTTGCCCCATCTGTGTTCTCCCTCACTACAGTAGTCTTCGTAGTCGTAGTAGTAGTAGTAGTAGTAGTAGTAGTAGTAGTAGTAGTAGTAGTAGTAGTAGTGTAGTGAAGAAGAACACAGGTGAGGACAACCAAATTGTATTTAGCGAAAATTACAGAGTTACTCAGTAAAATTGGAAAACCATATCGTAAATCGTTCATTTGCAAAATATCAGTCCATCCTATCGAACTGGACTGTTCCTGTTGCAAAACATCAATCCATTGTCTCTATTCATGAGTTTCATACAAATTCCATTGTGTTCCCACTCTTCCTTGCTTGATCTTCCCCCACCTTCTGCTGCCAGACATTACGTTTTTACTCTCTTCATATACTACTTACAAGTAGCGCCACCACACTCTTCCCCCTTTTGATAAGCTGTCGTCGTAGTCTTTCTGATTGCCGTACTGTTGTCATCTTTGGTGCTTTTCGTGACTCATACACTTGATAATCTTGAAACCATCTCTGCAGTTGACTAGCATTTACGCGCTTCTGCTTGTCTTCTCTCCGGATCGTGTAAACTGCGCCGCGTCTTTCCGTGATAACGTACGGTCCTTCCCATTTCGGGAGCAGCTTCCCTGATCCTTGTCCCCATGCTACGGTGGTTTTCCGTTCTCTACATTTTACCAGGTCCCCGACTTCAAACGGCTTCCACTGCCTACTCTGCTGTTCTGTCGTTGTGTGCGTCATCTGTTTCTTCTTTATATTGCTGATTGCCTCCTTCCTCTCCTTCTTTAACCTTGTTGCCGTCCACTTATGTTGTTGCGGCCATGTCTTATTGTGCATTGGAAATCGCGGATGTCTCCAATACATAAGCAGGAAAGGTGATTTCTTGGTTGTTCCTTGTATTAAGGCACGATGCGCCAGTAAGTTTAGTGGTAATTTCTTCTCCCGATTCCCTCCTTTAGAGGCTAACCATTCCTTCAACGTCCGGTTGTTTCTTACTGTAAGCCCGTTAGTCTGCGGATGATATGGTGTAGTTCGTATTCTCTTGATACCGAACTGTTCCAGACGGGACTTAAACTCGTCACTTTCAAAACAGTGACCCTGATCAGTTAATATTGTTTTCGGTATTCCGTGACATGCCACAATGTGCCGGACGACTACTTCCGTCACTGTTTTTGCCCGCTGATCTGGAATTGGTACGGCGTCTACCCACCGTGCGGCATGTTCTGTCATCACCACCAGGTATTAATTGCCGCTGGCCGTCTGCGGGAACGATCCCATCACATCCACTGACCATAGATCACCTTCTGCAGTTACGGAAACTGACTGCGATGGCGGGTGTATGTATCGATTACTTTTCACTAGTTGGCACCGCTGGCAAGTCAACACATATTGTGCCACCTCGTCTCTCATGCCTGGCCAATATGCACTTTGTCTTACTAGATCAGTCGTTCGTGTGATACCTGTATGAGCTACCTGGTGACACTCCTGTATCATCTTATGCCGCATGTTCTTTGGGATCATTGCCACCCAATTTTCATCATCATCTCGCCAGATCAGGACTCCATATGTGCTAATCCTCAGTCTCTCCTTTTGTCGAAGCAGCAATAATACCTCGTTGTTCATCTGCCGTTCGTCAATATCTGCCCCTTCTTTTATCATTCTGATCACCTCTCGAAGGTTATGGTCAGCCTTTTGCTGCCGGGCGATTTCTAGTGGCTCTCCGTCAAGGCTATCGACTGCGTATGCTGCCATTGGGAGCTCAGCATCCATCTCCGGCCTCGATAAGTAGTCCGCCACCGAATTTTCTCTTCCTGGAACGTGGCCGATACTGAAGTCGTACTCCTGCAGACGTATCATCCATCGCGCCAAATTACCACGGAGGTCTTTTGCTGTTTTCAGCCACTGCAGGGGTTTATGATCAGTCTCGACGTGGAACCGCCTACCTAGCAGGTATGGCCTCCATTTTTCTATTGCCCAGACAATCGCTAAACACTCTTTTTGGATCGTTGAGTACTTCTGCTCAGAGAGTGTGAGAACGCGACTCGCATATTCTATCACACTGTTAGATTGACTTAAGACGGTGCCTATTCCACGGTCACTCGCATCTGTTGTCACTATAAACAGTTTTCCAGGTTCAGGTAATCGTAGCGTCATCCGGCGGTCGTCCAATAGGTTTTTGATACGGTCGAACGTTTTCTGGGCAGTCTCTGTCCACGTAAACTTAGTGTCGCTTAACAACTTCTAGAGGGGTACCGCTTCTTCGTTAAAGTTCTTGACGAATCGACTGCAGAAAGCCGCCCTTCCAAGAAACTGTCTCAGCTTTCTTTTGGAATTAGGTACCGCGATGTTCTTTATGGCTAGGATTTTCCCCGGCAGCGGTTTTATTTCTCCGTTTCCAACTTTATGCCCCAACAAGATGACACCACTTTTCGCTATTTGTGATTTTTCCTTATTAATTCGTAGTCCGAATTGTTCAATCCGCTTTAGGACAGCTTCCACATGGTTAACATGATCCGCTTCTGTTCGGCTGTACACCACTACATCGTCACCATACACCTCAACATTCTCTAGGTTCTTGAGCAGCAGCATCATCACTCTTCTGAATGTAAACGGCGCACCTGCCAACCCGAACGGCATTCTTCTGAACTGGTACTGCTTATCACGTACAGTAAATGCTGTTTTATTTCGATCACTCTCTTTTATCGGCAGTTGCCAATACCCGGATTGAAGATCCAGTACTGTGAACAGTGTGGCGTTCTGCAACCTATCCAAGGTTTCCCCCACAGTGGGCATTGCACATGGTTTTAGTTCAGTTATGTTATTAA
Source organism: Schistosoma turkestanicum (assembly GCA_944470395.2). NCBI lineage: Eukaryota > Metazoa > Platyhelminthes > Trematoda > Strigeidida > Schistosomatidae > Schistosoma > Schistosoma turkestanicum. The sequence goes on from CALYCR020000893.1 coordinate 3,046, forward strand.
GTTCTCTGAAGTCTACACAAAATCTGTATTTTCCGTTCAGCTTCTTCACCAAGAGCACTGGCGAGCTGTATGGGCTGTCTGCTTCTTCAATTATGCCCTCTTTCAACATCTCTTGTACCTGTCTTTTTATCTCCGCCTCCAAATGTACCGGCACGCGACGTGTTGCAAATATGGTTACTTGCTCGTTCTTTAGTGGAATTTCGTGCTTTACTTTATCGCAAAATCCGTACGGTTCTCCGTCTCCCGTGAACAGTTTCCCGTCCTTTGCACACAACTCGTGAATATTTGGTTTCTTTTCCGACCTGTCTGGTGCTACCCTTATCTCTGCCACTTCACTACTCTCATGTATCGGGAATGCTCCATACTTAGTGATTATCTTACCATTCCGTAAGTCGATTATCGCTTTTACTTCTCTCAGAAAATCTGCTCCTAATATTGGTCTCGGTAAGCTGTTTGTCACTACAAACTGGAAACGTATCTCCGCACTTCCTACCTTCATGTTACTGTTAGACGTGCCCAGAACCTGTAACCGGTGTCTCCCTACGGTTTGAACTGTCAATGTACATGGCACGACTCTCTGACATAGCTCTCTGATTATCAACGATATTTCTGCCCCTGTATCAATCAGACAAACTAACTCGCGTTCGTTAATGCTTACTCTTGCGTAAAGCGCTCCTCTATCGACTAACGCGACAACCCCCAGATTCCCCGAACAGGCAAAGCTCGAATTATACCTTTTCACATACTTGTATCTTCGTCTTGTAGGACAGTTTCTCCTCCAATGTCCTGTCCCTCCACAAACGTAACATTTATTATTCCTGCTGCCAGTTACTCTCATTGTGGCAACCTCACGCTGCAGCTCATCGATTTTCTTCTCGAGATCATCTTTCTCCAGACTCGCGCACGCCACCGAAGCTGCTGTTTGCGTCATTAGCTGTCGAGTCACTTTCGCCAATTCATTTATACTCATTGGATGTGCGGCGTTGACCAACTTCAGCTGCTGGGAAATGGCGTCCGGAACACTCTCAATGAACTGCGATGCCAACAGCTGAGCTTCAGATTCCTCATCCAAACTCGGCAGCGCGCGATGTAACAGCTTGGTCAACTCGACTGCCAGCACCAGTGGGTCTCCATCCGCCGATAACGTCACCATCCTGAATTTCTGAAGCGCCTCCTGTCGATCCACTGGGCTGTCAAACTCCACGACAAGCCGATCCGTGACTGCCTTCCATGTCCTCACCTTGGCATCCAGGCTGTCATACACCGCCTTCGCTCGGCCGCGGAGCAGCAATCCCAAAGCCACCGTCTTCTCCTGCTTCCATCCGGCTAGCTCCGCCACAGCCTCAAACTCCTCCAGGAAGGCTCCCACATCTCCATCCTCGAACTCCTTCGGCCACGGTATCTTCATCCTGGCAGCGACACCAAATGTATTGAAGAAGAACACAGGTGAGGACAACCAAATTGTATTTAGCGAAAATTACAGAGTTACTCAGTAAAATTGGAAAACCATATCGTAAATCGTTCATTTGCAAAATATCAGTCCATCCTATCGAACTGGACTGTTCCTGTTGCAAAACATCAATCCATTGTCTCTATTCATGAGTTTCATACAAATTCCATTGTGTTCCCACTCTTCCTTGCTTGATCTTCCCCCACCTTCTGCTGCCAGACATTACGTTTTTACTCTCTTCATATACTACTTACAAGTAGCGCCACCACACTCTTCCCCCTTTTGATAAGCTGTCGTCGTAGTCTTTCTGATTGCCGTACTGTTGTCATCTTTGGTGCTTTTCGTGACTCATACACTTGATAATCTTGAAACCATCTCTGCAGTTGACTAGCATTTACGCGCTTCTGCTTGTCTTCTCTCCGGATCGTGTAAACTGCGCCGCGTCTTTCCGTGATAACGTACGGTCCTTCACACTTTGGGATCAGCAAAATCAATGGAAACTCTTTCTCTCAATCTCCTTTAGATGCTAACCATTCCTTTAACGTCCGGGTGTTTCTCTCTGTAAGCACGTTTATCTGCGGATGATACGGTGTAGTTCGTATCCTCTTGATGCCAAACTGCTTTAGACTGGCTTTAAATTCGTCACTTTCAAAACAGGGACCCTGGTCAGTTAATATCACCTTCCGTATTCCGTGACACGCTACAATATGCCGGATTACCACTTCGGTCATTGTTCTTGCCCGCTGGTATGGAATGGGTATGGCATATATCCAACGTGTAGCGTTTACTAGTTCCCGCTTCTGGGACACGGCGGCAGGCACACTCTCGATAACAACTGTGCCTCTGACTCCTCATCGATATTCGGCAGAGCACGGCGCAACAAAATGGTGATCTCCACAGCAAGCACCAACGGGTCACCGTCAGCCGACAGCCTGGCCAACCAGAACGTGGCTGCTGTGTATTTTGGTGTGCTGTTTTTCTGACTGTCCCACGGACGTTTCTATGATGTATAAATAAACGAGATTTGTGTGCTTGATTGCATCGTACTTGCTGGGTGTTTTTAGAATATACTTTCTACGCTACATCAAGACTTCTCTTTAGCCGTTTTCGGATCAAGGTAGCCTACCTGGACGCTGATTCACCTTCTCGTTCGCGTTTATTGACTAGGGTGAACCCATAATACCTTCAAGCGTACCTAGTGACGAACCTGACAATGTTAATGAATAGTAAATCATGCTGATGAAGCACTGATCATCTTATTTCGGTGAACTGTCCATCTAACATACAAACATGATCGAAGGATCGACGCCCACAAACAATAGCTTGCCTAATTTATTATGTACAGGATATAAGACGAAATATTCCTTCCTGTTGATTAGGATGTTGTCGGCCGTTGACGATGGCATTTCATGCTGCATACATGTTCATTATAAAAACCGCTTTTCTTGAGATGACTATCCCAGATAATAAAGTAACATAAAGCTTGATTCCCGAAGACTGTCAACTGTTTTGCTATCTCTTCTTCGTTTGGGAGTTCAACGCAAGTAACCATCTCTGGAAATATGATCAGCCCCTCTGTTTGATATAGACATGTTAAAAGAAATGACTGCAATAATAAGCTTTGTCAAATGCTGCTATTTTGAAGTAGACTACCTTATTTTTCTCAACCAGAAAAGTCCTCATTTGGACTGATTGATCGATCGGCCAGGAAGACAAGAATACATGGAAAATAAATTTTGCATTGCATTACAGGTGTTCCCACAATGGAGTATAGGCCGCCTACCAGTTTTCGCCACCAAACTCTGTCCTGGGCTTCCGTCTCCAGTTCTGTCCAGTGTTTGTTCATTCCTCTCATATCTTTCTCTATTTCTCGGCGTAGTGTGTTCCTTGGCCTTCATCTTTTCCTTTGGCCTTGAGGGTTCCAAGTGAGAGCTTGTCTTGTAAAGTAGATGGGTGCTTTTCGCAGTGAGTCATTTCCACTTCCACCGCTTCCTCCTGATATCCTCCTCCACTGGAATCTAGTTTGTTGTCTCCCACAGTTCGTTGTTGCTGATCGTGTCTGGCCAACGAATCCGAAGTATTTTGCATAGACAACTGTTAATGAAAACTTGTATGATAATTAATTAGTTATCACATCACTCTTAGAAATAAAATTGTAGGAAGAGTTTCATCGAAGATTGAAGGTTAGGGCAGGCCGTTTTCTATAGACACATTTTCTTTGATTTTTCGTAGCCCTGATTCTCATAAACTTGAGATCCCTCCTTTACATTCCTGCAAAAGGCTCTAATGTTTGTTACAAGTTGATTGTTTTCACCCATTTCACTTTTGTATTTCCGTATATACGTAAAGCCATTTTCATGAACAAACACACAAACGTATGAGCAGATAAAAAAAATGACCTGAAACCAAAAGCTAAAATCAATTTAAAAGTAGTTTAACGAAGATCGATGGTATCAAATAACAATATCACTGCGTGGTGGGAGAGATGATCGTTAGGTCTTTTCATTTTGTTGTTTATTGTCGGCCTAGATAATCTTTCACGTTTGATCAGTAGTATAATCATACAGCTGCATTTGAATCTCAAAAGTTATTTTATGATGTACGACACGGAAAACTCTCATTATTATTCAGTTACACTAGTTGACGGAAGGTCTTCCCGCTTATCTGATGGGGTGACAGAACCATTACTCACTGAACTAAAGTAACGATGTGACATTGTTAACGATTGTACAGACGTAAATTGTGAGATGCATGGCTTGACTGACGGGTAGAACTGAACACGGAGTAGCCTGGCAACATTCGACATTTTCGACATGTTAATTTTTGCAGCCAGGACGGCCAAGTGACCTTGTTACTCAAATACGGCTTTCAAGTACATTGTACAACAAATAATTTTTAGGAGCTCACATCAAGCCTAGTGCCTTATGTACACAAGGAGCATGCAGAGTAGCGTGAATAGGGAGAACTAGGAAAGAAAATAACAAAAGAAAAGATAAGCTGACTATCCGGCAATATCCAATATAAAGCGATTGATTTCTTTGCACTCGATTATTGTTCTTTCGGTACGGTTTCAGGTGCTTGGTAGTATCCAATGAATGAGAGTCTAGCTACTCGACTGTCTAATTCTAGTCAGTTGGCAATTGTTTGTGAGTTTGTATGTCCCGTGATTTGAACGAATACGTTTGTTTCAGAGTAGTAGGGTTTCTGAATACCAGCAGTTATCACAGTAGAGAAACACTTTATTCTCCCAATTGTCTGAGAGTGTTTATTTGAAGTGGTGGAGTTATTTGAGAATGCGCATGGCAAGAATGGAAACGTAAACGTTCTCCGATTCATCAGAAAGGAATCCCGATTACAAGTTTTCTTTTCTAATAAGTGAGCAGTAAGTGAGCAGTTAGACAGCGGTTCGATTTCACAATGTATTACTCCGCTTGTGATACATCACCAGTTTGACATGATTGTCGAGACCCACCTATTTCCCTCACTCGATATTTGGGTAGTAGGAATTCCGAATTAGGTGACGGTACAAACTCATCGGAGTTTCAGCAGCTACCAGACAGACATGATTTTCATATCTTCGTTCACACGTATGTGAGCTACTGAACGTCAACATTATCATTTCCACCTTATTAGGAATATCATAGTGATGACAGTAGAATGATGAGATGTGGTAAGGTATTCCCAAGTTACAGAATAAACACTGACGGTTTCAGTGACTTCTTATCTTATAGACCGTCCACTCTCTACATGTAATTGACTCATCAGTCAGTGTAATCACAAAACTTTGCTACGTTTTGTTGTTCGTGCTGATTGAAAATTCCTCTGTACAGGATCTCATACCCAATTCCAATTCCAAATACAACACCTTGGATTGCGCAAGTTCAGTTCTTTCTGACCAAAATACTGGTCCATATGTGACTACCAAAGTAACAACTAGATAGTCCAACGTATCATTAGTTAGAACACTGAATTCGAACAACTCCGATCACCACGGGTTTGGCGATGCTTGACTATGCGATTCATTCGGCGAATAGTCTCCGTCAAATAATGCATTGATTACTTCACCTCAGAAATGTAATCATAATCTTGCTTTTCATCAACAATAAATTGCACTAAAAGTTACTCGATCTGTCGGTATCTGGTGATAGAGTTAGTTCAACTGCACTTTCTCTTATTTGTAAAAGATTTGTGTTCGGTTATCAGTGTATCTCGGATACATGTAGGCAGCAAGAATCTATTATGTGAATTCTGAAACATTTGTAGATGAGTTACTTGAATCAAAGGGATTAAGCAACTCAGCCTTAGCTTGAAGTACCTACAGTGTAATTTAGTCATAAATGAACTCATCATACGACGCTGAATCTAAAAATTCACATATGTGTATCGGCACACGAACGTATGGGGGGAAATCTGGACATCTGGGTTTGGCGATACTTGAATATGCCATTCATTGGAAGAATAGTCTCTCTCTGTTCGACGTGAGCAGGAAACGTGTTACCTGCGTGACTTACGACTGAACCTACGTAATCCTACGACTAGGTCGGATTATTCACTGATGACGTCACTAGAGAAAGTGCAACCGTAATTGCCCTATTTGTCAGTCAATAGTTATAAACACGCTCATGTATGCGTGGTACTGATGAACTATCATTCGCCCTTTGCTATTTGCACTGAGGCTTGTTACTTCGAATACATTTGTAGGTGAAAATTATACAGTTCATAGCTTTCAGTCATGATAGTCACTTGTGTTGGTACACATACTAGATCATCATCTAACCTCGACTTCGTTAATACAAAGTCTGACAATTTCAAAATTGTATGTTATTATGGAGACAGAACGCCAGCCCTAGGTGGACGGTCATATAAATGTAAACTGCGAAAGCTTTCGTGTTTGTTTACACAAGCCATCCCTCAATAAACCTGTGTCACGTAAATCATGATAATGTGTTCGTGTTGTTGGCTGAGACCAGTTTTCAAACTTATATTACGCTTTAGCTATTATTTATTCACATTTCAATTGTCTCTAACGAAACTTAACTCAAAGGGCAATAAAGATAATCCTTCGTAAATGAACACCGATAAGGAACCCATTTAAGAGAAATAGGTTCCAACAGCTGGCTTTCTAGCTTTGGATTCAGTCATCTACTTGCAGCTCCACGATACCACCAGCCTGATGTGTTATTAGAATATTTCATTCAAACTTTAAGGAGTTCCATCACATGATTCAATCGATGTAATCTTTAAGAGCTAGAAAAATGCATCCATAAAATGTCTTTTGAATATCGTGATAAAGAAGCTTCAAGAATTCATGACAGTCCAACTAATCTTGTTCATTTTCGCATAACTCTATATCATTTAAAGAACAATATATCAATGCTGGTACTCGGTTGGCGTGAAGAATATATTGTAGTATTACGAACAGAGTTACTTAGGAAACAATATTTTGGTGGTTAAAATAACAACTTCTAATTTTACCCTCCTCCGTGAACACCAGCAAAGCAATTGAGATAACATTCAAAAGACTGAGTTCGATTAGAATGAAACGGTCATCGTGTATTTAACTGCTAATCATGCTTCATCTGATTGAAAAAATATGATGTACCTACGGAATTTTAAGTCCGCGCAGATAAACAGCTGTAAAATATTGGAAACAAAATCGTTAGCAGAGAATCTGTCATCTTAATTTTTTATTGTGATTGAATACATATTAGAGGTAACTATGTATCAAATAAGTTTATTGAAACTAAGTAATTGGTATACTAATCAGGAAGTGTCTTGAGGGAAAACAATATTGATTTTGGATGGCTTTTAAACAATTTGGAATCAATACTCTTCCTCAGGCGAGCCATCAGCATTTATATCAGAATTCATTGAAAACGTTTTAATAGTTTTACCAATCCAATCGAATATCTCGCTGGCCTTATCACCAGCTACGTCTGCTAACACTGAAAGCAAAATCAATCAGAAACAAAACGTTAAAAATATCAAATGTGATAGGATGAGCACAAAGTTATGAATACAGTCAATATGTGTCAGCATCAAGTAGTGTGATCAAATGAAATTGACCAGCATAGAGTAATATGAGGCTCACCTGGATTCTGACATTCGAACGATACGACCAGTACAAGTATGATGAGCTGAAATGAGAAGACCGATTATGCAAACAATATCACACAACGCAATTGTAACATACAGTGAGGAATCGCATTGTGGTGTTTCTCTGATGAAGGGATTGTTGGATTTATCGGTTGTCTGATGAGTGGTTAACTCGATTGTTGACTGCATTCATTGTATGGTTGTATTTATAGTGGACGTTGGCCATTCCACATACACACATGTGATCACACTCAAAGTGTGTTAGTTCGATAGAATCAATCGTTGGACAGGTGTTATATGTTTGAGCACACTGACATCAACCTTTGTTCGAGTATAGGTACATCGTTATTCTCAGCAGTTGCAATCACATGTCTATTCCGCACACCCCAAAATAAGGTAGTACAATTTTACCACATTCACTTTTCTTTATGTTGATAGGACATCTCTATTCCCTTTATTTTTTATGCCTGATCAGCATTGTCCAACCTACTCTGTCCTGGGCCTTCCTTCCCAGTTCTGTCCAACTTTTTCTCATTCTTTTCATGTCTATCTCCTGTTCTTGGCACAATGTGTTCTTGGTCTTCCTCTTTCCGCTTGGCCTTGAGGATTCGAGGTGAGGGCTTATCCTGTAACGCGGTTGGGTGATCTTTGCAATGCGTGTCCTATTCTCTACCTTCTTTCTGATTTCTTCCTGCACCGTTATTTGATTCGCTCTCTCCTACAGCAGGTTCTGGCTGAAAGTATCCGATCAGAGAATCCGAAGTGTTGAAGTATCGACAAACTGTGACAGTTGTTTTGAGTCTCAGATGTTCTTCAATTGTAGAAATACAGCCCTTGATTTCCCGATCCGTACCTTCGCATCTGCATCAGATCCATCTTGCTCGTCAGTAATGCTGGCCATATTTGAAAAGGTTGAAACATATTCCCAAAGCTTCATTGTCAAGTGTGATTTAGTTGGTGTATTTTGCTTCGTATCAGAGAATCTTGTTTTCCCCTTAAATACGTTGAGACTAACTGCTGCTGATGCTAACGCCACACTGATCGTCTTCTCCTGCATTTGTTGTTGCGTGTGCGATAGAAGAGCCAGATCACCTGCATTTTTGTTTCATGAAAGTAGTTGAACTCGAATAACATTGCTTTGAAATTTACCTTATGGTAGAAAATGATGTAACAAATTACTTTTAGATTGCATTCCACTCACTCCTTTCTCTCTTTACTCATGAGAATAATGCAAGAATGCAGTTTGTGTGAAGCATTATGTTCGCGTGCAGCTTCAGAATTTGTCGCCGTAAAACATCACAATTAATGAGTGAAATAA
>CALYCR020000894.1:0-11867 GCA_944470395.2 Schistosoma turkestanicum
TCCACTCTTTGAGCTCTCTCAAACCCTAATCTTCTGGATTAGCCAGCACCTCTACCTTTGTCTTTCTAACCTTATCTCACTGAATTATATTTTTTGAATAATATCTTAAACCCTAGTCTTCTTTATTATAACATTAATACCTCTACCATCTTTATCACTATGGGATTTAATTTGACATTTGCGTCTCTGTGCTAATAATGTGGTATGGCAACATGAACTTATGTACATATGTACGAAGTTCTACGTTGCAACTGACTGACGATTGATCAGTCCCAAAAATAACATTTGAGTAAAGCTACTTTACACGAATTTCTCGATTTCGCGTATCTTATCAAACGATATCATTCAACAACGAAATGTATTTTTTCTACTAATGTGAATTAGATTTCAGATGTTATTATAGATATAAACGGAAAAGTAGTTGATTTTAAAAGTAACAACATTGAGTGAAAAAGATTCACCATTGTCAGAGGAATAAAGTTTTGCGAAATTAACTTCTTCAATGTCTGAAAATTATTGTAAATACTGGCTGTTCATTGTATGCCGTACTTCATTCCAGATGTTGACGTCTCCATAATCCAGTCGATCACCAAGAGAAAGAGAAATAGCGAGAGTAAGCAACCTTGTCTGACACTGATATTCACGTGTAACGAGTTTTTAAGCTATCCTTCATTCAGGATTTCTCAGTTCAATACACCATAAGTATTCCATATTATGTTGGCTATCTACTCAGATATGCTGATATGTCCAAGAAGCCTCTAATCAATATTTTCTCTCAGATACAAATCCAGTCATTAACAACATCATCAACAGCAAAATACTAACACTCACATATATAATTCATATTGATTGCACAAAATAATGACTATCTGAACTCAATAGCTCAGTACATATCGAGTTCAGATTAGATGAGTGACTCTGTAATTCATAGCTTCATCCTTGAACAGAGCATTGGAAAATTCATATAGATTGGTTGATAAAAATATGTTAAGTTGTTAATACATTGAAAAAAATTCAATATTTTCAACTCTTCTTCAAATGAACTTCATCTAAATTTCAACTACTTCTGAGGTTTTTCTTTCAGATTGTTTATACAATCTATGTTTATATGTTTCCTTATGGATTCATAACTGTATCAATCGATTAAGCTAATTGAACAATTCGAAACTTCATGTAGAGCAATTATTTTTATTTGTTTGCATTTACTTACAGTTTAGTGAACGTGATGGATGTAAAAGTTTCGGTTTAGCCAGAAATTTCATTTTTATTGTCACTATACGATTGTGATGACGATGTTAGATCATCATTTAAAACCTGGAGGCACTGGATGGCTGTTTCGTCCTAGTACGGGAATCCTCAACAGTGCGCATCCACGGATTGAACCCAAGACCTGTGGTCTCGCGCGCGAACCTTTAATCTCCACACCAAAAATCTTCATAACCCATTATGACACTTATTATATGCTGGCTAGTGGCTACCTTCTTGAGGGAATTCTCGGAATTCTAGTGACCGTCCATGGTGAGTATAGTTCAGACTTGTCAGGTGTAAGACAGTCACTCACTAAAGACAATGGATGAAGTCACGCAGTATCGTGGACTATAACATGGTTGGATGACGACTCATTGGCCAAAAGTTTAAGCGTGTGAGGCCACAGGTCCTAGGTTTTCCTTCTGTCTCAAGAGGTCATGGATGAGCACTGCTGATGAGTCCCATACTCGGACTTGACGACCTTTCAGTGGTTTCAGGTTTCTAATAGTGGTCAAACATTGACCAATTCTTCTTCTATTATTCACGAATGAATGATATATCAATCTGACGGATTTTCTACACCTCTCCGCTTATAAACTCGGCTGAGACAAGTTTGAGACTACATTTGCAGCCAGTGTCTATGCATTACGTATATAAGCAAATAATTATTATGTTATATTTTGGGGCAGAGTTTTGGAGGTTTGCGTTTTTTTACACATTTGAAATCATCAACCAATCATTGTTAGACCACCTTTAGAAACCTGGAAGCACTGGACAGCCGTTTCGTCCTGGTGTGGAACTCATCAGCAGTGCGCATCCACAATTCTTGCACCTCGCAGGATTCGAACCCGGGACCTTCGGTTTGGTGCGCGAATGCCTATGTTATAATGAAATGCTATAAAAATCGGGAAACTGATGTAAACGTCACATAAATATGAACTAGTAATCTTACATTTCTTTAAATTATACGGTTTTGAAATCATTCATTTTCATGAATTACCAGGAGTAAACTGTAGTCATTCGGTGAATCAATAAGACAAACACCTCGAATATACTTAATTTCAGATAAATATCCCATTACTCTTTAGAATTTTCTGTTTTATTTGAAATTATATTTCCTTATTCTAAGTTGCAACTCTCATGGAAAACAAAACTTTGAAGTGCTGTTTATTTTTAATAATACTGCTACATTCTGGTATTTTTGAATTCTCCAGATCGATAATGAAAGCTCCCAAATTTAATTGCCTTCTAGTTCAGAGAACTTAAAAATTCCAAAAATAATCTGACTAATTCATTAAGCTTTTTCATCATCTCGAAATACTGCCATTTCCGATTATTTAAACCCTGGATATAAATGACCAGACTGAAGCTGAAGAATTCAAATACAATCAACTAATATTTATTCGAATTTAAATTGAATATGTAAACAATAGCACTCAACACTACTACGAATACAAACACATTTGGAATAATCGTAAAAATATCACCCTTCCAACTATAGCAATTCATACTAAGGAGTTTAACCAATACTCAAAGAAATCCTACAGTAATGCGGAAGAATTAACCAGAGTTGATCAACAGTAATCAAACTTAAACAGTCAATTACCGACAAATAACTTAACAAGACGACAACTTTTCATACTCTACCTACGGAAGACACAAATGATAAGATCGTATTCATCTTCGAAGTTATCTGAAAAAGCTTGATACAGTCAGTCTTGATTAGTGCATGGGCATCCTAGGCAGATTGCCTTGGAACAGAATAGATAGAATGTGGTTAGGAGTGGAACCCAGGACGAGTATTCGAAGTAAACAGCACTAGGTTCGAGCCCAGGAATGAACAACAACTCTGAGGTGTAGGTGAATTCAGCTGACGATTTCGAAACAGGATGAAACGTGAATCTTGAATTCCACTCCAAGCCATATCCCATCTACTTTATGTAAACATGGGTGGTTATGTTATTCTATCCCTAATGTGATTATGGAAGTTAAGTATTTTATACTGTTACAATTGCAGAAATACAATTTCGATATAAACTGTTTATGCTAATTAACATCCATTCATTTGCATTCTATAAATACACACAACGATGTTATCTATGTAACCAGAATTAGTGATGACAAGTAAATAGATATAAATCTAATCAATGCAAAATGAAACAGCCTATAATTTTGCAAATTATTCATTGAGGGGTAGTGCATTTCAGGTTAGGCTGACATTCAAATGTATCGAACCTTAATTTTTTGGCTAGGCTTGCAGTTGCAGATGCTGTCCATGCTACAATGACCTTGGAAAATAAAATTCCATTGACCCTTTTCTCATATCTTAGATATCCACTAGCTAGATGTTTGTATGCATTGTTTGCGCTTGCAAAATGAATCCTACCTTTCCACTAAATGTCTCCGTCTTCCTATTGGCTAAAACTATGTCATTATTACGACAAGCCTATGCGCACATTGGACTTCACGTGTCAAGCATGTTGAAACTACGGTAGATATACAGACAGGTATCGAAACTGAGTTCTATGATATGATTACTTGACCCTGTCCGTCAATCTAATTTTATGCTGTCGTTTTGCTTCAATTCCATCTGCAGCAACGACGTCTGCGCACATTGAACTTTGAGGAAGTTTCTTTTTTGGCATACTTCAATATGCAAATGAGAGTATGCACAGTAAACGTGATTACGTATATACATGTTACTACTAGTGTTGCTTGAAAGAAATTGAAAAAAAACAAAAGTATGAGTGGTAGTGACAGACATACCTGAGAGTATTTGCAAATCTTATTTCTAACTTCTATACAAAATTCAATTCCGGTATCTGGTGTACTAAAACAAACATTAATTGTTTCGCTTATAATTTATCTATATATATACATATAATAAAACAGGTATATTGTTATTATTACTATTATCATTATTATTATCAGTAAATCAGGTGAGTAAATTAATAAAAAAATGCTTTCTGTAAATATTATTTTCACAATTGTCATTTAAAAATAATTATGCATTAACTGTTATTGTGTATTCTTTTTAAACAACTACATTAGTAGTATACTGGAGTAAACCGTCGTACCAAATAATGCTTAGTTCATTTTATATATCAGTCGGTGGATTAGTAATAGACTAATTTGAATTTCAAAACTAAAAACACTGTGTTCGTAATTCAACGAAAACGAAGACAAACTGTTGAATTCTTGAACAAGCTTCATCAATCATCTAGTACTCATGTGTTTCTTTTTGTTTGTTAACAATAATTACTCCACTAACATTGAAGTGTGGATAAATGTCGCTGTTCTGATTTTCCTTCGACTTTATGTTTGTGAAAAAAATAGCATTGGAAAATTATTTGCATTTTCTATGTTTTGTTTGAAATTGTTATTTCTATTGTTATTGATTAAGTTTGATAGTTTTTAGAAAATAACTAGACTATATTAATGATAATTTATCGCTTCACAAGATTACTACTGGATTATATTGAAATAACCGATCATTTCATTCAGAGTAACGAAACCTCATGAAGTGTTATATACTACTTATTTTTAGAAAAAAAGGTAACACATTTTATCATCAATGAAGTATGGTATAAAGAGAATGAAGTAGGCATTCAGAACACTATTTGCATATATATTTTTATATATATAACACTTAAGAATGAACAAAAAGCTAGTTTGTTGACAACAGTTGTTCAGCTGAATCAAGATTCAATCATTCAATGTACCATAACATCTCTGAGTGATTAAACAAAACACAGATCGGAGTAAAACAATGTAAAGTGTGGTAGTTATCCTAGAGACTTTGTAATTATTACTAATTTGACGTGTAATAATACTATTAATATGTTATGACTCTTTTAATGTGATCAATATACATATTGCATCGGTACTTCACTAATAAATTTGTTATAATCATACTACTATTAGTATACCTTTGTACACCATCCATGAAGATTGAGCTATATTGAAAACTTCTGAACTTGTGTAAACTAAGTTTGATCAAAACTAACGTTTAGCTAACTTGACAAATGATTAGTAGCTTTACATGCTACATCTTAGATTTAAATCGATCTATAGATCTACTTAGAGTTGAACAAATAGTTGTCAGTGTGATTAACTTTGATTAACTAAGTTTCATTCAATGGTATGTTCGTAATTTGACACCGTTGGATGCTTGCCCAGTGGTCCAGTGGTTAGGCGTTCGAGCGCAAGACTAAAGGTCCTGGGTTCGAGTCCTGCTAGATGCAGGACAAATGGATGCGCACTGTTGATGAGTCCCATACCAGGATGAAAAGGATGTCCAGCGCATCCAGGTTTCTAATGGGGGTCTAACAATAATTGGTCGATTGATGATTTCAATGTGTACAAACACTCGGCTCCATAAGTCTAACTGAAACAATTATTCATTTAATGTTCTGAATTCTTTTATCATACAGTTATGGCAAAGTTTGTTGGTCCTTGCTTTTTATTATCAAGGAATTCATCAACATTGAATCACTAGACATCATCACAAATGTAATAATATGATAATTTTGTATTTAATTTCAGTAAGTGTAAATTTAAACCATATTCTAGATTACTGCTCTTAAATCAAATATATTTGTGTAACCTTTGTTATATCATTGTTATCATTATTTCAATTATTGATTAGATGGAAATCGGTCCAAATTTATGTGTATGGCCAATTCAAAATTTATCACCTATAGTTCAACAAAATAATGCTTTTGTATATAATCGATCAAAAAGTGTTGTACTAGAATTAGAAAGTGACAGTGAAACAGAGGTGGACTCCACACCGACTCATCATCATGATCCAATGAGAAATGAGCATCAAGACAATCTTTGTCCGACCCAATGGAATACTGGATTTATTCATTTATCATCGGATGAGGATAAAGAAGGAGAAGAGGCTAATAATCAATGCATTGATAATATTGATCTTGATCGATACAATGTTTACGGCAATCAACTTAATGTTGATACATTGAATAATCATGAGAATACTGTGGTTGATCAACAAGTTAAACTTGGAAACCGGCTATTCATTGATGATAATGATGATGATGACAAGAATCATCAAAATTTACATGATTTTTATGATAAAAATAATAATAATAATAATAGTAATCATAACAAGGATTATACATGTGGATTTTGTGGTTTTGATTTTGGTACTGCTGAACAAGTGGAAGAACATGTTCTATTGAAGCATTCAGATAATCAGATAATCACTTCGAATGATAATAGAACTACATCTATGAATAGTTCTTCTACTGATTCTTCTTCTCCTACTACTAATAAAACTAATAGTATTATTAGTAGTATTGCAGTTACTGTCACTAAAAATCCCAATCAATCTTCTATAGATTCTATTACAAAATTGAATCATTCCAGATTAATGTTAAAAGAGACAAGAAAATCAGTAAAAAATATTGGTGAATTATCAACGGATTTTGATCAAAAGTCTTCATCTTTAACTGTTGAAGTGGACGATCAAAAATCAAGAAGAAATGAGAGTGATTTTGCAACACTTAGTACAAATAATCCAATGATAACTGATTGTCCTCTATGCGATCGAACATTTGTTGGACGTCGATCATTAAATATACATTTGAATAAAACACATTCTATTAAAGACACTGGTAGTAACAATACTATTAATAATAATAATAATAATACTGATAATGCTGCCAGTATAACAAATAATACAGGTAGGCCACATTATTAATCAGAGCACTCTAATACTATATTGATTTACTGTACTTTACTTGAACCGAAAATTTTTACAACCACTCACTTACTGTTTTGAAAATGTGAAGCAAATCCAATGTAAAATTATTGATCTTAATGCAAAATGACCGCTACAATGGGTTATGGATAACTTTCATGAGCTACTTAACTGCTCTTTTTACCATATACCTAAAGTCAAATTAGATCCTGTTAATAAAAACCCAGTATTTTCCTAGATAGCCTAGACTACTGAAATTTATTTCAATAGTTTAAATTGATAATTGCGTAAATACAATGATGAGATTTGATTGACATTAATTTTTCCAAACTAAAGTGGGAAAATATCCGCCGGTAAAATAAATATTTGCAATTTATGAGGCCATCAAGATATCCAATTGTTATAGGGTTAGACATTTCGCATTCTTTTACGTTCCAAACACGCCAGTCGTAACAAGTGACACTAGGTGATTGATACACTTTGCACGGAAACGGGAAACATCATTCTATCTATGTTGGCTGTCATGTCGTTTGTATACCCTCATTCGACTTTCGATTATGATGCCATGATAATTATAGCTGAAGGTGTAGAGTTCCCTCAGCTGAGACTTATTAGTTCGCAACTGTATAAAGCATTGACCTCGGAATATTTATTTATGTGTTTGTTGACATTCTTCGTATATTTTTTTTTCATAAAATGCATGCTTATTATGATAACAGGAAGTTTTGCTAATTTTTTAGTTCTACTATTGATATGTAATAGCCCATTTGTGATGCAACAGAGCTGTTATTCGCGAGTATATGGTATTTATTAGTATAAAATAGATTCCAGGCTTAGATTCTTAAATAACAATTTGGAATAAGGAATGGGTTGAAGGACAAAAACCGCTGAAAATTTTAGTGAGATTTTTGAGGTACGCTTAGTGATTACCTTGCAAGTAGACGTAAACCTTAAGGCAGTGAAAATGGACCGTTTTCGAACTGCTTACTCATACCAACTTGGTCGAGAAATTTGGTATTTGTTGATTTTACTTACAGGTATGCATACTAACTTCTGAATAATAAAGACTTTGTTCTAGTGAAACTGTAGTTTCATGCTCTTAGTTGAGAAACAACTGCCTAGATTTGCTATACATAGCTTCAGATAAATGAAACAGTGCATTTCTGCTCTTTTGGAAAATGTTATGAGAAAAAGTATTTCAATATAAAAGATTTCGGCCTTTGAGCAAAACATTTTGAATAATCTGATTTCGTTTATTTTTGACAAAGTATTAATATATATCAATTATATAAGCGTTAATGATTAAAAATATACAAGAGAGATGGTGATGTAATGTAGACATGATAAAAAATAGTTGTCTTATAAGTTACAGAAGTGCAGATAAACGAGAAACAAGTCCATAGTCAGTATGAATTATTTTCAGACTTACATAAGCCTAGGAGTGTGTTCCCCATAACCATTAGCTGAGTAGTTAAACACTATTTTAAGGTCAATCCTATAACTTGTTTCAGTTGCATACTTTACCTGGAAAACGCATCAAACCATGTAATTGTTTGTGCAATTCTATAGCCTATAAAGAAATGTGGATTTTGTACTCCTAAAAGTGATCAACTTAATAACAAACCAATCCGCTAGTTGAGCCTTTTGGTTTTGCAACTTTCGTTACAAAATCATGCTGTTCAGTTCATCTCTGTACGAAGAAAGTGATATAAATTTTTATTTTTTTCAAGACAGAATATTAAAAAATGGTTTATGTGTAACTTAACTTGCACATTCTTTCATCTAGTAAATGTGTAATTTGATTCTATAAAATGTATTCAATAAATATATTACACTGTTTTGATTAACTCCCTCTGAACTATGCTCTCGACAGTTCCCGCCTTTTTAATTATTAAAACATCACGCTGATGTTTTTTTAAAATTATATTGTTGTTATCTCTGTGGAAATGTTATTATTATTTCTTTGAAATCATAAGCAGGTCTTTAAAGACAAGACATTTAATCATGAATAGCTTTTTCTAATAAATTAAATTATAAAAATGATAAATTCTACAAGTTAATTTAAACATTTTGTTATAATTTAGATGGTCAACAGCTGAAAACCAATGTTGCGCCAAAATTAACACGTCTTGCATGCACGCGTTCTTTAAGAGGACTTCATGGAAATCTCAATAGTGATAATAGCAATAACAATAATGATAATAATAATAATAATAATAACGATAATAATGACAATAATAATAATATTAAAACTACCAATGAAACAATAAAATCTCCAACTGAAAAATCTTTATGTAAAATTGTAGTTCGACCGCCAATTCTTCCACGACCATCACGTATTCATCAGTCTACTACCGCTAGTTCATCCATATCACCAACTAAAACAATTGTAGATAAGAAAAATTTACAAAATGAATCATTTTCACCACGTTCTGATGTTTCTGTATGTGAAGAGTTGCATTTAGCAAAATCTCGACCAACTGTTTATGCAGTTTCACCTCCACTAGCACCAGAACAAAGTAAGTAATATTGATTGATTTGTTTTTAAAAGTTTTAAGAATTTGATAATTTATTCAATGTTAGACCACTATTAGAAACCTGGAAGCACTGGACGGCCGTTTCGTCCTGGTATGGGACTACTCATCAGTAGTGCTCATACCAGAATCGATGTAACAGGCTGACACAACTGTGAAATTGATACATTGAACTTTTAAAAAAGTGTTCCATATAAGTGAATATGTAACCTGTCAATAGTGTTGTTAAGATTAATAATGAAGTGCATTTAGAAAAGATGTAATCTTAATCATTTGATAATAATTGCCAATTAAAACAAATTCAATGTAGAACTACATTGTAAAATGATCGCCTGAAATTTTCTGTTGTTCCTCAACAACCGTTAGATATCGGCTCAGCGATCCAGAGGTTAGGCGTTCGCACACAATACCGAAGGTCCTGGGTTCGAATCCTGTGAGGTACAGGAATCGTCAGTGCGCACTGCTGATGAGTCCCATACCAAGACAAAACGTCCGTCCAGTGCTTCCAGATTTCTAATGTTGGTCTAACATTGATCGATTCATGGTTTCAAAATGTGTAACTTAAAAATCTTCACAACCCCTAAATGCAATTTATTCCATGTTGTATTGAATCCCTAAATGATAATTCTTTTTTTGATTGAAAAACAGAAAAATGATGTTTGTTTTCAGTTGTTGAGGAACAATAGAAAAATTCACGTGATCATTTTAAAATGTAGTTCTACACTGAATTTGTTTTAATTGGCAATTATTATCAAATGATTAAGATTACATCTTTTCTAAATGCACTTCATTATTAATCTTAACAACACTATTGACAGGTTACATATTCACTTATATGGAACACTTTTTTAAAAGTCCCATGTATCAATTTCACACTTATTTCAGTCTGTTTCGTCGATTCATCAATCAGAGTTAGACATTAACACCGTCGGATGCCGGCTCAGTGGTCCGATGGTTAGGCGTTCGCGCACAATACCGAAGGTCCCGGGTTCGAATCCTGTGAGGTGCAGGAGTCGTGGATGCGCACTGCTGATGAGTCCCATACCAGGACGAAACGGCCGTCTAGTGCTTATAGGTTTCTAATGGTGGTCTAACAATTATTGATCGATTGATGATTTCAAATGTGTAAAAACACAAATCCTCCAAAACTCTGCCCGAAAATATCATAATTAATTATACAAAAACAATACAATACACAATACCAGGTGTTTGAAAATAACAAACCAAATTGTTTGAATAACATTCTATTCACTGTGAAACTGTAATTATTACTTTCAAGGATGAAATGAGGAACAATAAGATTGATCGATATTTATTGCATCGCACACAAATAATTTTTTTTCAGCTTGAATAATTTTGTTTATCTTTTCTAATTTATGACAAAATAACTTGTATGCTATGCTTAGTGTTTTAGATGAAACTGTCATGTTAATAATTGGTAATACTTCTTTGTACTTGCATTGCTAGACTGCAACTATCGAACTGCTCTCTATTTACTTCATTGCGAGAAACCGGATAGTATTACAACTTCCTTTTCATACACACACACATACACACAAATATGTGCAATTCAAGGTTGTGAGTATACGAATCTGTACTTAGGTACTGAGTTACATTAAAATATCACATCGAAATCACTTCACTATCAGATGACATAATGATTGTTGGACAAATTAAAAACTTTTAAATATTGGGATATTTTTTTTATGGCAGAACATGATTTCAAAATATGAAAATATCACATTTCACTTCAATAGTAGTATATTTTAATACGAATTATTATCTATGATGAAATTTGTCGGGAATGAATAGTAGTAGTCGATCAGATGTTACGACACTTTATCATCCTCTTACCGAAAAGTTATGCATTAAAAAAATGTATTAGGCTAATTTACTGTTTTTTTCAGTATGATTTATTGAGCTATCTAGACTTTGACTACTAGCGACAATGATATGCTAGGGAACTAAGATAACGTAACAATATGTTGTACACGGACGACAGATTAGATGTATACAAATCATTGAGACAATAATCGAATCCATGTTAGTCTGCTACTTTCGGCTACACTCTGGTTTACATTCAAATGAGTATTTGAAAACCTATCTGATGGTGGATTTTTGACTGTTTTTTTTTCAATACACTCTGACAATTTACTGAATGCATGAACTTCTGAATAAGTTAATTGCAAATTACATATCACTGTTATTAGCCATACTTCTACTATCAACTACTCAACTTATTATGTCAATCAAGTTTTGGAATTACAATCATATTAAAGTAATCCTACAAATTTTACTATTGGAGCTGAATCGTTGCAACTCCCCCGATACTGATAGAAACAACTATCATCTAATTGGAT
>CALYCR020000895.1:0-11907 GCA_944470395.2 Schistosoma turkestanicum
ATACTAGTTGGAGTAAGCTGCAAGAATTCTGGTGATTTATCAATCAGAAATATGTTATCAATTCATGTTAGACTAAGCCGTGTTGATGATAAGTGGAAAATACCTGTTGATGTCTATATGATTTTCGATTAGAAACAGGGGTGAAGCGGTTGAAAATTGTTCGCGATCGTGTAGATGGATTCACTCTTTAACTTCATCCAGGCATAATTTCTCATGAGGTTTTACACCATATTCCCACTGTTTCATCTTTATCATTATCAGCCAATTCTTCTACTATCCCTATTACTCTTGGATTTGAACTGACAGTTCCATCTCTGTGCTAATATGGTATGGCAAACTGAACTGATGTACTTACGTACGAAGTTCTGCGTTGTGTCTGTCTGTCTGTCTGTCTGTTTGATTGATTGTACATGATAGATATCTTAGATTACTTACTATATTATTTGTTAAGATGAATCAGAGAAAAAAAAGTTACTTGATAACTCGAAATTGATTGGATTGCATCCTCTTGACCAAGGTAGATGAATTGAAATCTATTGAAAATATCCGGGAAAAATCTATTAGTAAATTAACCACTTGTAGAGACAATTTATCATTGTTCATACGGGTGTGTTCAACCAATTTTGAGACTAATACAAAGTATTTGTCTATCGGTTGTATTTTTAAGTCCCTTTCCAGCTGATGATTAGACGGTGTAAAAATGTATGCTTTTTTTAAAAAAAATGGTTTTCTCTTTCTGTTTACTAAGCTAACCATTAAAATGTTTTATTGATTCTTTATTTTGGGTGTCCGATTGTTTCTCATGTTAGTTGGATGAAGTATATTGGCTTAATTTATGTAAACAGTTACATAATATTCCATAGTATATAAAGATTACTAGTCAATCTATATACACACACAGAAAATACACATTCTCAATATCTGATCATTCTTTTTTTGTCAAGATTCGATGTGAACCAAATGTATGTTTATTTACCGAATTGAAATAATCAGAAAACAGAAATACAACCTGTTTGTTACACGTTGTTACAAGTAATTGCACACTGTTTAAGCGGTCACATGATCAATTTCTGGTTGTTCATATAAATGTACGCGTGACCGCATTCGCTCATATGATCAGTTGTTTACGTAACTCTCCTCCTCCTCCTCCTCCGAAAAAATCATTATTCGTATAGTTTGTGTTTCGCCAATCTGTGTTTATTTATTATGATGAAACATGATTGATGGATGCGCGGTGTCTCTTCTTTGTAGTTGTCATCATTCACATGACATTTTTTTTTCATATTTATTTATTAGTTAGTTAGTTCATATTGTTACAGTAACTGTGATTTTTATCTGTCTGGCTAGTTCTTTGATGTGAATACACTGACTTAAACTGCTCATCAAAGTATACGCTGTTGACAAATATATATATATAATGGCAATAGATTATAGGGTCACTCACGATTGGTTAGACTGTTATAAGAAACATATGAGTTAGTACACATTGAAATCATCAATCAATTATTGTTAGACCAGCATTAGAGACCTAAAAGCACTAGGCGGCTGTTTCGTCTTGGTTTAAGAATCATTAGCAGTGCTCACTACCTGCAGGATTCGAAACCAGGACCTTCGGTCTTGCGAGCGAACACCTAACCTTCAGTAACTACCAAAGACAATTATAATTAGGTGAGGTCGCGCAAAAGTTTCCTTGTTTGATCAGAGTTCAACATTAACACTGTTATATGCCATCCTAATGGTCCAGAGGTTAGGCGTTCGTGCGCACGACCGAAGGTCCTGGTTTCGAATCCTGCCAGGTGCTCGAGTCGTGGACGCGCTCTGCTGATGAGTCCCATACCCGGACGGATTGGCCATTCAGTGCTTCCAGGTTTCTAATGATAGTGGTCTAACAATGATTGACTGATGATTAGAATGTGTAAAAAAATAATCTCCATAACTCTAATTGAAGAAATATGAATTAGTATCTTATTTCAAATAATTACCAGATGATCGGGCCACTTGATTGCAAAGTCTACTAATGACGCCTACACTGTACACCTATACAACTAATGCTCTTTTTTTTTACCGGTGACACTGGTTTCAAAATCCCAAATTCTTGTTGTCCCAGTTACGCTTGTTGTATTATTCTGGTGACCAATCAGAGCACTAGTTCTGAAACTTTAAAATTCCTCCATTACAGCATTGGCAAATGATGCACTATGTGTGTGTGTAGGCCTCCGGGATAGCACTCGTATTATATACCGAAGCCTCTATTTCAAGAAGGTGATACTACTTGAATTATTGACGCTGCACACTAACACACATTGGAACCTCAACATTACTAACATATTGTTACAATTCTAATTCTTCAGAAATGATTATGATCGAACACAGAGTTGCCTAACTTCTTCAGCTCAAACAGTCTAAGTTTTCCAAGCACGAAAGCTCTTACTAATACATTATAAACGTAACATTTTATAGACAGATGAGCTTCACAACAGCGCCAAAGATAAGGCGAATCAGTTTAGGCCTCTGGCTTTATACTATACATAGATTGATTTAATATGTCAGGTTACGACTTGGTGTTGTTTATCGATTACCCCTATCATCAAAAACAATATTATGATTAGTACTGAAAATAAAACCAAATATTAATGCACTACCTGTTCAGTGCCATATATATATGATTGCTAGTCCATCGATTACAATGTAGAACTTGGTACGTACGTACATCAGGTCAAGTTGTCATACCGTACCACATAAGCATAGAGAGATGTAGTTGTTAGTTCAAATCCCTTAGTAGTGCAGGTTAGTAGAAATGTTAACGGTAATGGAAAAGGGGAAGAGAAGGAAAGACAAAGAAGAATGAATGCACCTGCGTCATTTCAAACGACTTTGGGCCATATCATTCAAAGTCTGTAACCACTGCTTACGACTGTCTCACGGACCCCAACTAGGTGGTCTACACCTACTGTGATGCTGTGGTGCGAACAACTTATAAGTAGTTTATAACGTGAGTGTCAACGTAAAGTCTGGTAGCATAATATGGGGGGAAGATCAAGAAAGGAAGAGTTAGAAAACAATAGAATTTGGGTGAAACGCATGAATAGTGACAATGGATTGATGTTTGGCAACAGGAACAGTCCAGTTCGATAGGATGAACTGATCTTTTGCAAATGAACGATTTACGATATGGTTTTCCGATTTTACTGAGTAACTCTGTAATTTTTGCTAAATACAATTCGGTTGCCCCTACCTGTGTTCTCATTCACTACACTACTAGCGTGGCACAGTTCACACTTGTCAGGGACTTGATGGATTTTTGTCACATTCTGATTTGGCCGACCGTAGCTTTCTTCCAGCCCACTCCTATATATATATGTGATTGTAGTAAAGAATTTCCAGTGAAAATATGATAAACTTCCGGGAAACTCTCTATTTAAACATTTAACTTGTAAAAATATTCAAAAAATATGCAGAAATTCTCTTTAAACTCATGATGTGAATGTTAACTTTATCGGTAAACAATTTAACGACCAGTTCAGTTTTTCATGAAAACTTTTTTTCATTAACAAATAAATTTGATCTATCTATTATAGAGTTATAGAGATTGTTGTTTTTACATTGAAATCATGAATCAATCATTGTGCTCACTAGTGTGGCTAGCTTCGTGAACGAATTCTCGGAGTTCGAGTAAGAAGATGTAACCAATGTAGTTCAACCGTGTCCCTGTGTAAGCAGTAACTATGAAGTGCTGAAACTTCATCAGTTGAGGTGGTTGGGACATGTGCTGCGTATGCCTAACCACCGACTGCCTCGATGAGCTTTGTTTTGTAGTCTAGGAATAGGTTGAAAGAAAGCTAGGGGCGGCCAAACCAAAACATGGCGGAAATCCATGAAGTCACTGACGAGTGGACTTAACCATGTCGGTAGGTGTCGACTACCTGGTTGGGGTCCGCGAGATGATAATAATCGATGGTTAGATACCCCGGAATGATATGGCTCAAAACCGTTAGCAATGGCGCCGGTGCATTTATTCTGTTTTCTAAAATCCTAATCTTTTGGATTCTTGAACCCCTCCAGTTTTGACTTTCTAAACTTTTCTCACTGAATCATATTTCTTGAATATCTTCTACCTTTGTCTTTCTAGCCTTATCTCACTGAATTGTACTTCTTGAATAATATCTTCAAACCCTAGTCTTCGTCATTACCATTAATACCTCTACTATCTTTTTCTCTATGGGATTTGATTTGACATTTGCGTCTCTGTGTTAATGTGGTATGTCAACATGAACTTATGTACATACGTACGAAGTTCTACGTTGCAACTGACTGACTGTAAGCAGTGACTACCGAAGCCAATGGCTGAGGTTTTGCAATAACTTAGATTGATCAAAGTTCGTCATTAATACCGTTGGATGCCGGCTCACTAGTCCAGAGATTAAGTTTTCCTGCGCGAGATCGAAGGTCCTGTGTTCTATTTCCGCCTGCTGGGTTAAGGATTCGCATTTCTGAAAAGTCCTATACTAGAACTTGACGGCGGTTTAGCATTTCTTAGTTTCTAATCGTGGTCTAACACCCAGCTGATTCATGATTTCAATATGCGATGTGTTTGGTTATTGTTTCACATCAAACCATCATTGGGAGAACTATATATACATATGAATCATTTTGTTGGTACTTCTTCAAGATCTTAATGAGAAGACTGAGGTAGGCGCGGAAGATTGTATTATGCAAGTTTACACTCTGAGTCAATTAAAAACGAAAACATTACATTGAACAGCACTCTATTTGCACACCATCTTTGAGTCGTGACTTCCAACACTCCATCCTTCTTCTATTCGTGTTATTGCTTCCTTTCCTTCCTGTTGGTACTCCATTAACTTCTTGCTTTTGCTCCATTTGCTTTCCGTTTTCTTCTTTCACGTCCCTTCTTATACTACTTATATCGTTCGTATAAGTAGCACACACCACATTAGTAATCAGATTCCTGATACATTATAATAGGAATAAATGTTATTAGCAAATGGTGACTAAGGTTTTTTGAGGTTGGTCACTATTTATTGATTTATTGATTTTTCTGATCATTTTTTACTTTTTAAGGCTCACCAAATTATCATGCACAATTAAATTCATCAGCTGTAGAAGAAATTCAAGGTGCAGTCAATATATTAGCTGGTTAGTAAATGTTGTTTTTTCAAAATTATTATTATTATTATTGTTATTATTATTATTATTATTGAACATTGACTTGATCAATTAAATTGTACTTGTCACAATACATAATTTTTATCAATAAAAATAATGAAATTTATTTTAATTAACTATTATTGTTTTATTAACTTACATACACATGATTCGAATCACAAAGTTTTATACAAGATTATTATTATTATATATCAGCTGTGGTGTATTAGAAATTTTTGATTCTTTCTAATTTAATGTCAGGTGAAATAACCAGAGAGAGAGATTAGAAATAGAAATATTTCTGTGATTGAAACGGAAGTTGTTATCTTGACTGTCGTCATATGTGTTGCGCATATCGAATGATATATTCATATATCCTATAGTACTAACAATAATAGTAATAGTAGTATGAAAATGTTTACTGTTTTTATTACATGAGAAAAATACACAAGTGTTATTTCAACGGAAACACATTGATTGGTACATTCAAATCTGTGTTATCATGAATTGAAGTCATGAAGAAAAACATATATATATATATATACTACTGAATTTTCGTTAATTCTACTTTCTGTATAGATTCATTTGGTAATAATATGTTGATGTATTAAGCTTACGTTTTACAGTTAAAAATTTGGATATAAGGAAAGAGATTACTTCTATCTGATTTCTTTCCTATTTCATAACTAATAGAGAAGGAAATTCAATGTTGTAATGAAAGTCGTGTTGTTAGTATTTGTGATAGAATCAGGAATACATTGAAGTAATTATCTCTGAATGCGACACTTGAATATTGATGCAACCACACAATGATTGAATCTGTAAAAAGGGGCTGGGAAATAAGCCAGGTGTCCGAACTAAAGCAAGTGGTTCTGCTAGGGGACCAAAACCCGACCATTTGATGTAGAAGTCTAATCCAGGACGCAATGGAGCAAGGTAAAGAGATGCATTTCCATGGTAGCTAGTGGTCAACAATAGGTTTATACGCCATTCGTTCTGTCAAGATCCTATTAACCAATACGCATGATTAGTTTGGAATGAAAGTTTTTCAACTCCCCGGGGGTGGATCCACCGTATTCACTGCGTAGGTTTAAAGTCCTCTGACCGAGCGACACTGAAAGTAAACTGTCCCCACTGTCGATCGTACTTGGACATAAAATAATATGACATTACATTCAGCCTAAACTTTCTTCAAATTGATATTAGTTGTATTCCTTGAATCACTGAAAAGTTACGAATAGTCAGTCCAATGAAGAGCGCGTTCGTTGCACAATGGTATGTTGCAGTTCACTGCTAAGTTGATGTAGAAGAACTACAGTTAAAAATATAATTTCATTTCCTGTAAATAACCATCGATTGTGGTGGAGTTTTTCTCGTTCTTTGAGCTAAAAATTTTCCCCACCATTTCAAAACTACCTAGTCCCCAATCTTACGGTTTTTTTTATACTGATGATTAGATACAAACAATGTTATTTATACATTTGAAATCATCAATCAATCATTGTTAGATCACAACACCATTAGAAAACTGGAAGCACTGAATGACGGCCGTTTCATCCTGGTATGGGACTCATTGGTGGCAGTGCTCATCCACGATTCCTGCTCCTCGCAGGATTTCTAATGGTGTGGTCTAACAATGATTGATTGATTGATGATTTCAAATGTGTAAAAACACAAAACCTCCAAAACTCTGCCCCAAAATGTTATTTATTTTAGAAACAAATATTCGAACAGATTCATACCCTTTAGGCTTTTAAATATGCTCTATGAATGATGATCACCTGTTGGGGGTTTTTGTGTCGGTTACTTTTAACCATTTAAAATGTAAAAGCGTCTAGTTTACTTTGTTCAGTATGCTAAATATATCCTACACACACACGCGCACACACACACACCAGTGGGTGTTAAACAATGCATATTCCAATATTTCTGATAAGATAAGATTATGGAATATTTTATTTTTGGACTTGACATTATTTCCAACAACAACAAAAAATAAAACGCAACCAATCTTTTCAATCCTCTCACAGTTTATCCCATCCATTAAACAAATATATAACGAAATGTAATGTAAATATTCACAGTTTTTGAAGGCTGAATGTTTTTTTTCTCGTGTGGATAGAAACTTTGCGCTAACAAATTGATCATAACATGCAAGATTTTAAATGAACATACATTTTTCTGTAAAAATTAAAGTTCAGTGGTATTGAATATCAGTATTAAACATTTTATACATGCACGTAAACATGTCAATTTGATATGCTTGAAATATTATGAGTTTACCTTAATCGGAAAACGTGACCGAGGATCGAGGATCCGGCGACACGACAGGCTACTATAATCCGAGTGTCCCAACCCCCATATTGAGTAAAAAAAGGAAGACTTGATATGAAGTAGAACCTGTATTCTACAAGCATCCAGAAAGTACAAGATCCGATTTCAGAAGAGAATCAGGATATCCCGGACTAGGGATTTGGGTCCTGGTCATAAAATATTACAGATAGTACGTATTTATACAGTTAGGTCGAAGAGGAAACAACATTGAAGTCTGTGATATTGACAGTTAAGACGACCAATCGGAAACCATATTGAAGTACGTGACATAGATAACTAGGACGACCATAATATTGACCAGTAGGAATTGATCAATAGAGTTAGACTTATAAAAAACAGTTCTCTTAGGATATTTGATGAATATCCCTAACACAACACTTTTATCTTTGCTTATTTCTCACAAGTTTTCTTCTTATTTATTTTCTCAATTAAGGTCGTCAGGTATTTCCTAGCAGTATCGCTTGTTCTCGTCCAGGAATTCGTGTGAAAAGTGCTTCGGAATCAGAGCATTTATTAGTTATTAGTAAATCTCTGTCTAATGTAAGTTATTTTCTACAAGTCTATTATTATTATTATTATTATTATTATTAATATTTATGCTATTTTTAGTGGTAGAATTGCGATTATACGTAACTTTTTAACCGAAATGAAAAAGGGTATATATAAGTGTGTGTATCACACAAGTGACGACATGTATCAAAGCTCCGTGAACAAACAATAGGTCATTTAATCAGTTTTTTTTTATCTTCATTTTTTACACATTTGCTTAATACGTAATGGTTTTGATGTTTTTTTTAAAATGATTATTCGAAGTCTATTCATCTACGTTTGACCTACTACTATTGATAAAAACTTTAGTTATCATATTTAATAATTTTGTTAATACTATCAGTCAGTACTCACCTGTCTTCCTACTATCCACTTGTACTTTTGCCCCCTATTATGTGTGCAGTGACGTAATCTCTATTTCATTTCATTGTGATTATTGACTCATAAATTGCCTTGATTGGTTTAACATTTTCAAGTATAAATATTCATGTATATTAGAGAGTAAAGCAGCCTGATGACGATCTAATCGAAAACAATATTGTATGTGTTGTTCTAATCAGATATTTGTAGGTTGTGTTTTTTTGTCACAGCCAGAGATAAAGCTGAGAATCGATGACCACCATTGGAAAGCCGTCTCAACCTAACCTGAGACTCCTCTACGATTTACAACAGTAGTCGAACCCTGTGTTAAGATGAAGGAACTTCAGTCATTCTGTTTTTAAAAATTACTTTATCCAACCGATATTACCTCTGTCCTGTCATAAAGAATCAAACAAATGCAACATTAAGACTCGATTGTTTGATTTTCGAAAAAAAAAGAATAGAATATCTTTCTTATCGCAATAACTAAACGAATTCTCATGGTATGTATACTCTCATATATAGTAGTTGTTGAATAGATTAGAAACATGCGATTAGCCCTAATTCTAATTTTAATTAATTGTATACATGGAAACTAAACACATGTATTTTAAAAATGACAGAAAATTTAACTTGCATTACGGGGTTGTTGTGAAGTTTGTTAAGTTTCATATGAAACCATGAATCGATCAATGTTAGATCACCACTAACAACTTGGAAGCACTGGACGGCTGTTTCGTCCTGATATGGACTCCTCAGCAGTGCGCATCCACGACTCGTGCACCCTGAAGGATTCAAACCCAGAAACTTCGGGACCTTCAGGACATTAACACCGTTAGATACGGGCTCAGTGGTCCGGTGGTTTGGCGTTCGCCTACAATACCGAAGGTCCTGAGTTCGAATCCTGCAGGGTGCAGGGGTCGTGGATGCGCACTGCTGAGGAGCTCCATATCAGGACGAAACGGCTGTCCAGTGCTTCCAGGTTTCTAATGTTGGTGGTCTAACATTGATCGTTTCATGGTTTCAAATAGAAAATTTAACATTTTTTACAAGAAAAGCTTTAGTTGAAGTAGCCTGTGTACTCTTAACAAAAGTATATATCAATGGTAGAGAAATTCGAATGCTTCACCTCTATCTGAAGTTTGTGCTGATGATGTTGTTCAGAAGAACAATGAAAGTTCCACAACCAAAACAACCAGCTCAGAGAACGAAACACCACCACAAAAGTATATTAGTGTCTATCTTCAAGCCATTCCTCTTTCATACGGATCTATGATTGCATTTATAACGATTCATACTGGTGATTTTTGGTACATGTTTAATTAGTGTCATGAGTAAATGGAATTAATCAAAACTGTGTGACACATTAACGTAATACAACATTTCAAACGATCATAATGATCATAAGCGCGATATAAACGGAGATGAATAGTAGCTAGTAGTGGAATTCTTCATGATGCGTGTTTCGTCCTATTTGCGGCTGATTGTTATGTTCGTCACTTGGTACGCTTGAAGCTATTACGAGTTCACCTTAGTCGATAAACGTGAATGAGACAATTAATCATCGTCCAGGTAGGCTACCTTGATCCGAAAACGGCAAAACAGAAGTCTTGGTAAGCGTAGAAAGTATATTCTACAACACCCAGCAATCACAATACAATCAAGCACACAACTCTCGTTTATTTATACATCATAGAAACATCCTTTGGACAGTTACGAAAATAGCACACTAAAATACACAGCAGCCAATCACACAGACATGGATTTTCCAGGTGAGAAATGAAATCTCATCATCTGGATTTGTCGGCATCTCAGCGTTAATGTTTACTCCAAGAGTCGAACCTAGTATCGTTTGCTTCAAACGCCATCATGTTATCCACTTAGCTACTAAGTCCAGGCAGACACTGGTTTATGCAATGCGGTGAAGTTTAATTCATTCGTATTCCACTGCTGGCCACTATTCATCTTTGCTTATAATGTTTGTGTCGTAATCACTATATCAAGACAATCCGTGCAGGAAGCTGACCAGTCGGCTGTTTTAACTATCGATTGGACGATTCAAGCCACTGAAACACAATTGAATCTGATCACAAACGAACTTGTTGACAGTCTAACTTTAGTAACAAAAATGGTTAGAACAATAACTAATATAATTCTCAACAATCTAACCTTACTGATAGTTTTGAGGATTGATCTAAATTCAGCTTTTGTATAGAAGTAGGTTTCGGACGAATATTAAGATTTTATTGAAATCTAAACTATCTGAATATTTAAAAACGATTCGTATATGCATTTAAAAAAAAGTTTCATTCTGGCATTGGAATTGTTCCTGTGATATTGATTTTTTAAACACTTACTAACTAGTATGATGTCAACTATATCGTTCCAATATATCCAATCAAACTTCTTGTTGCTCTTACAGACACCTAAACAAATGAATGTATGCTCCTCAGATTGTTTGGAATGTAATCAATCCATCAGTCTATCCTACATCTCTGAGTAATGTTGTTTACTCATTACACTATCAAAGTTGGCCAAAACAACTAATTATTTCAACTTTGATACATAGTCCAGATTTGAATTTAATTTGAAATAGTTTGGATTATTTCGTTGTTGATATTAACCCGACCGAAGCTGCTACCTTGACGTGGTGGTCGGGCTTGCCTATCGTGATGACCCAACCGAGCTATATTGGCTGGAACATATGTTCCTGCAGGTCCTACCATGCCAGGCTGGTCGATTGGAGAACGATGAGACTAAAAGCAGCTACCCAAGGTCTGAGGGCGAAGTCGTCCCGCTGACTGCATGAGGGTGTGACAGCAGTAAGGTGTTTCCCTCATAAAACCAGCATCTACAGCAATGCTGCTTTCTCACAAGGAAGTAAGTGGTTAGAAAAGGTCGACCCTAAAAATGTCACACTTCACTCTGACTCACGGATTTCCGTCTCCTTGGGTAAGGGTGCCCACTAAGGGCTTTTAAGAACGGAGCTAATCCTCAAAAATCCTTTCATAAAAAGGCCGTGCGTGACCGGCCTCATGCAGTTGTCCCTTGGACTCTGCGGTCACGCACCAACACTAATCTATCTTCCTTTTCAGGTTCGTCAAGAAACAACCTTCCACGGTGTGGGCACCCGGGAAGTGATAACCGCCCTCATACCCGTAACAGCACACGAGACCAAATTGTTCAAAATCAAATCCAAATTGTTGTTGATATTTTGAACTGTCAAAATGCCAACAACAAGTAACTAGACTTAGTAGAAAAGTGAATAATGCGATGTTGTTTGAAGTGTAAGTAAGGCACTGGGTTGGAGTTTCCCTAAGATGCCAGGTACATCCACCTACAGACGAATCCTAAATAGGACGAAACACACGTCATGGATTCCAATGCTAGTCATATTCCATCTAGACTACATATTTCAGTTCTTATTTGTAGCATTTTAATGATTCGCATTCGTCCAGGATTGAATGCTGATGTCTTCTCAAAAGTTGTTATTCTCAT
>CALYCR020000896.1:0-11922 GCA_944470395.2 Schistosoma turkestanicum
TTATTTACACATTCTGAGTTTCTAATTGTGTTGCTGTTATGTTAGAGATTTCCAGTGTATTACTGTATGAGTTTTAAGTCATAGAGCAAAAAAGATTTTATTTCTACCTTTATCTTCTCATTGAACACTGAGTTGGAAGGAAGGTTTTGATTGTCGTTAATTGGTCAATGTGTGATTTAGTAGATAGGTCACTAGTCCTAAAGGCAATACAGGCGAATCGGCTCGATTACACAGACTCCGAAACACAATCGAAGTATGTGTTCCTCTGTTTGCCGTAGCATAAGATATTTAGACGAATAATAAGGTATAACAAGTTTTTAGGGAAGATGAACATAAGTTCATCTATGATGAAAGAAAGTTTCTAAACGATAAAACTTACGCAAGCTAAATCATCATCTCCCATATCTAGAGCAGCGATGAACACTTGTTCTAATATCGAGTACTCTACAAAAGACAAGAATAACAATGTCAAACGATAGTAATGAGGAAAATTGTTAGCTAAAAATATATCACAAACACCAATGAGTTTGAGTACTTTATCTTTGCTTTCTTTTAGAGAGAATAAGACATGTGATTGGACAATAACAAACAACCAACGTTATGTCATCATAGGGTTTTGAAGAATGTTGAGTTTCAGATTGTAAACCGGGAAGCAGTGGACAGCCGTTCGTCCGAATATGAGACTCATCGGAAGTACACTCCCACGACTTTGCAAACAGTATTTGTACCCAGGACCTTCGTTCTTGTGCAAGAATGCTTAACCCCTTGACATTATGGGTTTACTGAAGTTGGACATTAACATCGTGAAATATCGGATCAGTAGTCAAGAGGTTAAGCATTCGCTTGTGGGATTTAAGACCATGGGTTCGATTCCCGCTTATGCAGTCGTGGGAGTGTACCGTTGAAAAGTCTCATATCAGGACGAGATGGCCATCCACAGCTTCCAGGTTTTCTACAGTGGTTTAACACCGATTAATTCAGGATTTTAATGAAGCCGTTTTTTAAAAAAACACACGAAGGTCTGTTAACAAATTAGGAATAATGGTATGAACTGACTATCATTTATCACAAGTAATAAATATAGATTAACAGAAATATGTTGTATTTGATGGTAACATGTGCGAAATGAACTTTGGATATGGATGCTCAACTAGCTACATGTATTTAGATCACTACTAATTATAAAAAGAGAGTTACTTATCATCTTGGATGAGTTGAGTATTTAACCATGTTGAATGCGATAACCAAAAAGACAGACATGAGCAGAAAAACAGATATTCTAAAGTTTAAAAATAAAATTCTTGTAATATATGACATAAATATTAGACTGAAGTATAAAATCGTTGATTTTTATCCATCAACTAGTTTAGCATCAGAAATACTTGAAGCGATTCCGAATTGTTTTCACCAAATATGAGGTTATTCGAGTTGAAACAATAATACCACAACCTAGTCTACATATTCCTGATAGAACACACAATCACAAACAGTAAGTCACATAACCTTACTTGACAAGTGCCATTGACGGAATTCTAAATAAAAAACCGTTATTAATCGATAAACACTCCTAAATTTAGAGTATTTATGTTGGGGACGTTAGATCCCTAAAACTCGCTTGATGAATGCCGTATTTTGGATTTTATGTTTCCGAGCACGGGCTGATCAGTTGACCTTGAGACTTCATTTCCCACCACGAAAATCCGTGGCTGTGATTGGTTGCTGTGTATTTTAGTGTGCTATTTTTGTGACTGTCCAAAGGACGTTTCCATCATGTATAAATAAACGCGATTTATGTGCATGAATTCATTGTGCTTGCTGGGTGTTTGTAGAATATACTTTCTACGCTCTATCAAGACTTTTCGTTAGCTGTTTTGAGTCAACGGATCAGGGTAGCCTACCTGGACGCTGGTTCATTGTCTCATTCTCGTTTATCGACTAAGGTGAACCAGTAATAGTTTCAAGCATACCTAGTGACGATCCTTACAATTTATTTGGTAAATATCAGTTGGAAAAAAGTGTACAATGAAAGTGTCTTCATCTAAAGTGAAAAAACTTAAAAATAAGCATACTATATGATAGGGAATCAAATATTTACATACTTTCATAGCCCAGCTTGTCTATATGATTACAAAGGGACAACTTCCATAAACTAACAACTTTTTCATATTCTCGAAGGCCACTTTCACGAATCGCACGTAGTTCATCTAATGCACCTGAATAATAATAATAATAATATGTAAGATTTATAAATATCACACCGAGATTTCAGAAATGAAAGGAAAATGTTTTTGTCCTATTGTGATTAGCTAGCTATAGAACACCTGTCAAAAATCTCACCAAGAAACTTGCATTTAACCATGTGTTTCATTATGACTATTGTTAATGCTTTCGTAATTAAATTTTATCCATCTTATATCATATTGTCGAGGTAATCTGTGATTTATTTTGCTCAACACATGACCTAACCATTCTAGGCTCACAAATTATTGGTTTTCCGATCACTTGGTTTTGAACTTTGCAACATTTCTCATTTGGCGATTCTACCACGTATGAGCACCACTGTAAAGATATCTATGGTTAAAAACTAATAATCAATGAATATCGTTTAAACATGACTGGGATGTCAATCCTTGAAACCCACCAATCAATATAAATCGGTTGAAATACAGTCTATGAGAACATTAGAGTATAAGTATCAATATTAGAATTTGTTTGTAAGCCGCACTGACCTCTATTGAAAAATAATTTGTGACTTTCACTTGACTCCATTTTCAGAACAAACAAATCGACCCTAATTCAGTAATTAGACATACGCATGACTTGGAAAAGATCGGCACGTTTAGTTGTAGCATCTTACCAGATAACTACTCTGCAGAAAGTCAGATCGAAATATTGCTAAGAATAGGTTAGAGGAGTAAGAAAAATGCTGAACAACGGACATGTAGATTACTGGAGGTCGTTAGGTCTTGGAAGCAAACACAACCAAGACCTGTGTCATTCCTTTCAGGAGTTCTAAATATAAATGCTCACAGTTTAGGAAATAAATTCTGTGAACTATGAGTACTGATGTACAAATTAAAGCCAATCATCAAAGCTGTGACCAGAAATTGGTTATTCTATGACTTGATGTCACTCCAGAATTATTGGAGTACAACTACCTAAGAAGTGATATCAATAGATGCAGGAAAGGATGTGAGGTCTTTACATACATAACTAGCAATAAAGACTGCTGTTTACTTAGTTGTGAATCCCATGTCAGTGGAACTTGTTATGTCACAAGCTGTAAACCCACTTTTGAAGGCTGTATATTTATACTCGGTGTCATCTATTACTGTATTCTAATCTGCCTAGTAGAAGATTTTGTTTTGGAGCATGCTCAGCTATGGAGTAAAAGTAACCGGTTAGTGATTTTAGATTTTAAGCCACCTTTATTAGTTGAACAGAGATGTCCGATGGAGAATCTGAGATTTTTTTGCATAGTAAGTTCTTGATGATTGTAATATAGCATGTCTTAGTACAACATGTATTTGAAACAACACGTTGTGGTTTAAACCAAAGATTTTATTTGTTAGATTTGGTATTCACTCGTGCACCAGGGATATTGCCAGTCTAAACATTCCCTAACCTTTAAAAAATAGCGACCATATTGTTTTGGTATTCGTGTTTAGGGACTGTAACATAGTACATGATCAGGTTCGACCTCCTCTAAATGAGTGGAGAGCAAACATAATATCCATACAAGGGTTGAGCCAGAAACCGATTGGTCAGTAAGTACTAGCTTATCAATTGAAGTGACATGATCCATATTAAAAGGCATATTTAGCTCAGTAACGTCCCCATTTCCACCGTGTTAAGTGCCACAGACCAAATAACTGCCCACCATGGATAACGAAAGATCTCAGAAAAATTCATAGACGTAGGAAGAAGCATTAGAATATGTTTACCTCTACTGGCTGCGAACAATGCAGCTCCACTTATTGTACGAGTAAGAAAGCATGCGAAGCGTTGCTAAGTAATGTTAGACTTTCTTACGAGAGGCAATTGTTTACGGATTGTGAAAGTAGTCTAAACCGTTTGCTCGCATATCTAAGGAGACGAACTGAGGGAAGTAATTGGATTCTGTCACCTCTGGTTCAAGAAGATCCGTTGTCATTGAAAAGAAACGATGTAGAAAAAGCAAAAGCTCTCCCAGAATATTTCAGCAAAATGATTTCTATCGACGATGGTGAAAGAGCAATCGTTAGTTACTGAAATGGAGGATTGTCAATAGATCCTCCTATGGTAACAACTACAAAGGGAGTTGTCTTACGATTACTTCGGAATATAAAACCAGATAGGTCTATTGGTCTTGATCATGTTTATACAAAGATGTTCTGGCGAACGCAATTGCTGAACCTCTGGTACTGTTTGGCGTGTCTCTGAGGCAGTTTAAACTGCCAAGAGATTGGGAAGATGCCATTATCAGTGCAGTTTGTCAAGTGGTGAGCAGAGACTTAGTAACTATCAGCCTGTTAGCCTAACCAGAGTTGTCGTCAAACATACGGAGATTATTCGAATGGTTATTCTAAGCTATAAGGAAGAAAACAATCTCTTAACCAGGGAACAAACTGGTTGTAGGGAAGGCCTTCTATACATAACAGATCTATTCATTGCAAGACAAGATTACAATGCAACAAAAGATCGTAATAATCCAGCAGACGTGATTTTCATACATCTAAGAAACGCCTTCTATAGGGTCTCTCACCTCTCTCTTGGAGTAAGAAATGTTTAGGACATGAAACCCCATGCTTGCAAGACTGCATTTGGAATATTGAATTCAAACAGCGAGTCAGTCAGTCAGATGCAACGTAGAACTTCGTACGTAAGTACATCAGTTCATGTCGCCATACCACATCAGCACAGAGATGTAATTGTCAATTCAAATCCCATAGTGGTAGAGATAGTAAAAATATTAGAAGCGATCGAAGAGATTAGGGTTCGAAGATGTTATTCAAGAAGTATAATTCAGAGAGGTAAATTTAGAAATACAAAGGTAGAGGTGTTGGTGAATGCAGAAGATTAGGATTTGAGAGAACACAAAGAGTGGATGCACCTGCGCCATTGCAAACGATTTCGAGCCATACCATTCAAGGTCTCTAACCATCGGTTAGTATCGTCTCTCATCAACTAGTGAAGTACTGAAATTGTCTACCAAGACATGTAATATCAGCACCTGTTATTACGTCCAAAGTGAGAGTGGATCTTTATAGTACTGTAAATTGTAGGAATCGATTGTCGATTGTCTTCCTATCCTTACTACTAAAGATGGAAGATGAAAACAGCTACTTTTCCTAAATTTGAGTTGAATTTCTCGAGAAGTATAGGATCGCAATTTACAAAAATTGAATACATGAAACACTGGTTGCCAAAAGGATCATGGGATAATGTGGACCAAGAGTTTGGTCAAGCTTGAAACTATATGAACAAAATTTTCAAGAGAGGCTATACTAGGGCAAAAAAATGAAAATAAAAGGAACACGGTTCAGCAATCTTTCTAGTAGGCAACAGTCCATCACTGAACACTGCATGTATGTTTTGGCAAGACTATAATTTACAGGTGAGCCAAAGTCGAGTAAGCGATTAAATCATGGCACTAATTTTAGTCCCTAATGCAAACGTACAAACAGTTTACAGTGGATTTTAGGGAGGACGTCGTAGTTGAGCGGCTACAATCATTGGGAGCCGATCATAGCTGGTACCTTAACGTGGTCGTAAGGCTAGCCCATCGTAATGACCTAGCAGAGCTATATTGACTGGAGCATTTGTTTCTGTAGGTCCTACCATGCCAGGCATGTCAATTGGCGAACGTCAAGACCAAAAGCAGCAACTCAAGATCTGAGGTTGAAGTCATGCTGCTAACTGTAAAGGGTTGCGGAAGCAGTAAGGTGTTTCGCTCGGACAACCAGCATCTGCAGCGATGCTGACTTAACGTTGTTCAGATAAAAAACCAACTCGATTTACGATCCGTGTATCTAGAAGCCCTGCTGTCGCTTCCCGGGGCCTCGCTGGTTTAGGTGTAGCATTAAGTCCTAAGGCAGAACTGATTCTCTTAGACTGGATCCCAGTAGAGTCGTTTATGAGCTGTTCGACTAAACAGGACAGTAAGGACTCGAAAGTGAACATGGATTTATAGGTCAACTAATTACATTTCGATAGGTTCTGGGACATAGACACATTATGACGTCCTACAATAGTTGTAGTTCTTGGCCTTAATGCAGCATTCGACTATGTTGATTGTGAGGTTCTACGGCAGTGTTTGTCACTAAAAGGAGTACCAGAGAAGTACATCAATCTTATACAAACTCTCTACTCGAACACTATTGGTCGTCAGATTTTATTGCGAACTCTCATCGGAATTTATTACGTCGAGTGGAGTTCGTTAAAGTTGTCCACTTTCTCCATTCTTATTCAACTTTTTCATATGAACCCTTTTAGAGATAACACTATATTCATCTGAATTTTCTGGAGTTCAACTTTTACCAGGAGATTCATTTGTTGACTTAGATATTCCGCTGACATAGTTCTCTATGGTGAAGACGCTGACAATATGCAGAATCTTATGAACACCTTAAGCAACAATGCAAGCATGTTCAGGATGCGATTCTCCCCATCGAAATTAAAATTATCGCTTCAGAATCGGCGCCTTAACTGGTGATAGAGAATAAAGTAGTTGAGCGTGCCGACAGCTTCACTTATCTCGGGAGTCTCCTAAGTCCTGATGGCCTGGTATCTGAATAAATCTCAGCACAGACACAGAAGGCTAGGGTAACTGTTGCCAACTTGTATCATTTATGGCGTAGGCGAAAAATCCGTCTACTAGCCAAAAAACGGGTTTTACTGCGCAGCAGTTCGCTGCGTCCTACTTTATGACTGTGAAACATGAGCACTAAGAGTAGAAGATATTCGTAGGTTACTAGTGTTCGATCATCGGCGTCTTCAAAGCATTGCTCGAATATCCTGGGACAATCGAGTAAGCAATGCTAATGTTATGAAAAGGGTACTTGTTATTGACGGCAGACCAATCGATGAAGTGGTGAACGTTCATCAGCTGAGATGGTTTGGACATGTGTTACAAAAGCATAACCGCCGATTGCCTCGGCGAGCGATGATGCCTGGAGTAGGGAAAGGTTGAAGGAAGGGTAGGGGAGGTCAGATCAAAACATGTCACAAATCCATGAAGTCAATGACAATGAGCCATATTGGTAGGTATAGACTACCTGGTTGGGATCCGCGAGATGATCGTAACCGATGGTTAGAGACATTGAATAACATGGCTCAAAATATTTTGCATTGGGCAAGTGCATTCATTTTTTGTCTTCTCCCATGACCTCATGAGCTAAGGACATTT
Organism: Schistosoma turkestanicum; assembly: GCA_944470395.2. Classification (NCBI taxonomy): domain Eukaryota; kingdom Metazoa; phylum Platyhelminthes; class Trematoda; order Strigeidida; family Schistosomatidae; genus Schistosoma; species Schistosoma turkestanicum. The sequence goes on from CALYCR020000896.1 coordinate 7,388, forward strand.
TCGTTCCTCTTGTTAAATTTATTCCACTGGATCACACTTCTTGGATAATTTCTTCGAACTCGAATATTTTCCATTACTGCTAATATTGCTACAATTTCTACTAGATCTCTATGTGCTAATGTGGTATAGCAATTTGAAGAGAAGTACGTGTAAGTGATTCCCACCCCGATGCAACTTGGAACGATTTCCAAAACGCTGTGAAGACAGCAATGATATGTACTAGTAATGTAAACCATGCGGTTAGGGATAAGCCGGCGATCTCAGTAGCATCCACCGAACTGATAGATGCTCGGAGATTCATCCCACCTGGCTCTGACTATGACGAAGAGCAAAGTCAGATTAGGCGCAGGCTGATAAAAAGCCTACGCAGTGATTGCGAACAGTGGTGGACAGCCAAAGCAAGGGAGATGGAAAAGGCAGAGATAACAGATAACAGTAGATAACTGTCCAGACTCAGGAAGGAAACTAGTATTAGGAATCCGACTATAAGTGGAGTCCACCAGACGACACTAACCGATGGTTAGAGAACTTGAAGGACTTGGAACAAAATCGTTTGCAATGGGGCAGGTGCATCCATTCTTTGTGTTCTCTGGAATCATAATCTGGATTTCGCATCATCTCTATCTTTCTCTAAATTTATTTCATTTAAAAATACTTCTTCAATAAAATCTTTGAACCCTAATCCTTCTAACTACTGCTAATACGTCTACTACCTCTACTACTACTATGGGATTTGAATCGACAATTGCGTCTGTGCTAATGTAATATGGCAACTTGAATTGATGTACGTACGCACGAAGTTCTACGTTGTAGCTGACTGAATGATTGACGAAAATTTGGATTAGTGAGAAGTTCCATTTTTATGATTCGGGAGTCCAGTAACATTGGTTGCATCCTTTTGCATGTTACTGAAGCTTTTGCACCTTAACGGTATGAATAGAGCTGAGATATCTGTAATTAAGTTGAAGTTGACTAAGTATTTTGGAGTTGGAAGTATTGTAAAAATTGGTGAGATAGTGATTAGAATACGGAACTCAATAACGGAAGTGTACAGAAACAATATATAAACCATATGGTCTAGGGTAAACAATTCTGAGACCTTATCGTAACTCCAAGGGTCGATTGTCTTGGTCAGATGGATGAGCCCTTTTACCGTATACGATACGAGTTCAGAACTCCATAGCCTCCTTCTAACCCATATAAGCATATAAATTATCATAAATCTATTCACTATAATTATCTGCTTTTGTAAACTAAATGCTTACACTACACCAACCGCATTTCTGGTAGGCTGAAACTTTTCAATTCCATCTGACGTTAGTTCAAGGGTCCTTTATGAACTAAACCCTTGCATCTGTTTTATGAAAGTCTGAATATTCGTGTTTAAGGCTCGCATTTAGTTGCTGGGTGGAAATATAATGTATCAAAGGTGTAGTAAAACGTAATAGAGAGTCACTACCACATCTAAAGTTGATCTTGCGGTTTAATTCGGAGACACTCTTACAACATGCTAAGTTCAATAATTTTTGGTTCAAAAACTTTGAATGAGCGACGAATGCCTAATGATCAGAAAGGGATTTTCGGTTCTAATGTGTAAACAATATACCCTAACGGGACAAAGATCACAATACTTACGTTGTTTGCTTATGTATCTGTAATCTTTTCGTTTGCTTGAGAAAATATCACCTGCCATTGCAAGGAGAACAGTTAAAAACCCATAAACAATCCTTCCAAATTCAGAAACGATATGAGTTCCACAAAACTGCATTTGTTTTATCGAAATCCAAATCAAAGTTTTGTTTCAGTTATTCTGTTAGATTAGGTTCGATAAAATCACCGAAGATCATTGAGTTTTGATATGTCCAGGTTTACGTACAGTAGTAAACTTTATTTACCTACAAATAAACAGTTAGTAATATACGTCTAACCACCATCAAGTGAATAAAATTTATTTCCTGGAGAACATCATATGACAAATTATAGGTCAAGATGGAGGAGTAAATACTGGGAAATAAAGTAAGTGTCTAACACACCTTAAGGTTATGAAGCTTTAAAAGAGGCGCCTTGTCAGGCAAGGCCACGCAAGCATCAGACATTCCACAGAAAGGGTTCAATATACGATAAAGAAATAATTTCGATATGGAAATATTACATTACGGTAACATCTTAAGAAGCAATAAAACAGTTGACAAGAAAAGTAGGCTCCCAACTGATGTGGCTTCAAGCATACTCATTTGAACGCACATCTCTAAAATATATTGTTTTTCACAAGGTAGTATAAAAATTGCCAATTAGCTGGAGATGGAATAAGTTATTGATCTCAGGAAATGGTAATAATAACAACTAGCAAGTCTAGATATGTATCAGGCACAACATATCCAAGAGGGAGATGATATTCTATGCGCGATTACTCGTTCATCAAATCTCCTCTCGAAGCTATCCACTAGGGTGGGTGTCGTTACCTCAGTTGGGAGAGCTCTCTAAGCTATATCACGTTCGAATGAGATAAAGTGTTCACGAACCTGGGTGTTTGCTCTCTATGGTTTTGTGAGGGTTGTCTGACCATATATTAAGCCAAACAAGTCAAACTGAAGTGTTACGTACCAAATGTTACTCAGGCCGCTGATCGAGTAAACAAGTGTCATAAAATCTGCTTATATGGGGCAGCTAACTGAAACTTTTATTTCAATCAGGTCCTTGGCTTCACAGTTAGTTTTTCTACCTGGGACAATGCTGTTTCTTGGAATCGGTGAATATAGTTAGATCCACATTTCTGGAAATTGTGGCGCAAGTTGGTGAGGTCCTAAATAACTCCATCTTACCACCGACTTTAGGTAGACAGGCGACAAAACCCAATGTCTTCAGTCTTCCCGCCAATCGATGAAATACTGAACTATCCCATCAAAATTAATGGTCTTAACCCCAACGATTAGATCAATTAAACTAGATTATTCTTCAAATACTGCATAAAAATTTTAGTTGTGACCGAATCAAGATTGACTATGATCACCGCTAAATGCTAATTACTAGCCTGTCACAGTAAATTCGAATAATTCCAGGGTAAAGAATATATTTGAACAAAAAGGTGCGCCATATAAAGGGCAGCATGTAACCAATGATGGCAGTGTTAGGTTTGTCACTAAGTTCGCTTGAACCTATTAGGAGTTCACCAGCGTCTAGGTAGGCTTCCTTGATCCCAAAACTGCAAAAAGAAGTCTTGATAAGAGTAGAAAGTATATTCTACAAACACTCAGCAAGCACAATACAATCCGTATGCTATGCTTATTTTTAAGTTTTGTCACTTTAGATGAAGACACTTTCATTGTAAACTTTTTTCCAACTGATATTTACCAAATAAATTGTTAGGATCGTCACTAGGCATGCTTGAAACTATTACGGGTTCACCTTAGTCGATAAACGAGAATGAGACAATGAACCAGCGTCCATGTAGGCTAAAGCGAAGTCTTGATACAGCGTAGAAAGTATATTCTACAATCACAAAGCAAACACAATGAATTCAAGCACACAAATCTCGTTTATTTATGCATCATAGAAACGTCCTTCGGACAGTCACAAAAGTAGCACACCAAAATACGCAGCATTTAATCGCAGCCAGGGATTTTCGTGGTGGGAAATGAAGTCTTATGGTCAACTGATCAGCCTATGCTGTGAAACGGCATTTACCAAGCGAGTTCTGGGGATCTAAAGTCTCCAAAAGGCAGAAACACAAACAGGATGTAGGCAATTTTAGTAGAGTTAGGCAAAAGGAGAACACCCAAATAATCATTGTTACAACTGAGTACAATAATAAATAATTCCATTTCACTGATTGTATTCCCGTAGTAAAAGTGTTCCACTACAAAATAATGAAGACATACCTAAATACTTTGTATAGTTATAAATTCTAAAGTTGTTTGTAAGGATGAGAAAAAGCCAGAAAGGCCACTCGAGGCACACTTTCACATAAGTTTTTCGCCTAAGAAAAGTACATGAGATACCTTATTTGTAATGAAAATAGTCAGTCGGCTTATAGTGGTCCTGACGATTTGAAACTCTTTTTGTTGTACATTCTGTTTAGTATGTTAGTTAAATGAGCAATCACCACGTGTTTAACTAGAGTTATCTGTTTGATTGTTCAAAATGAGATGAATGAAAGTTTAAGTTTTGGATTACCTATTAGTCTAGAAATCGCACTATATTCACCGTTACTCTGTAAGACATTGAAAATGAATCTTCATCGTCGTACGGAATCTATAGGTTCCTTTAATAAATATTGTGGCATTCCTTAATACCCTCTTTAACATATTAAGCAAATGGAAAGCCTAACAACAGTTATATCCGTAGCATCTTTATAATCGATGATCTCAAAAGTAGAAAAATTAGAAGTCAAATAAGAAGCTGTTTGAAGATATATTTCGAGGATGATTGATGTTTCGAGAAGAAATGAGTTAGTTGTGTCTAGTATGTAGCTCTGCTTACCTTAACCTTATGGTGATCTAGTGCGGATGCGTTGCTGAGCACTCTCAACCATGGTA
>CALYCR020000897.1:0-11917 GCA_944470395.2 Schistosoma turkestanicum
AAATGTCCATCTGCCTCCATACTTTCAAGTTTCTCCCAAATATTATGATGTGTGGTAATCTAACATTGGTCTATTCACTTTCTGATTTATCAAAAACCGAATTACATCATTCTCTAATGCAAATAACAATCGTTTTTTATTGCGAACAAAGCTCATCATAATATCACTAGAGAAATTAGTCAATAATAATCACACAACCACAAGAGATTTTTTTCTCTCAAAAAAAACGAAAATCTCTCTCTCTCCATATTTGAGAGAATGCAATCCTAATTCCAACTCATTGCATTGTATTTCACATATGATTGAATGTTCAAGATTTTCATTATTTCAAGTGGTGAAGATGTTTTCTGAGTCAGATGGAACAGAGTAATGAAAATGATATTCATAATCATGAATAGAGTTGGTTTATTTCAAGAAAAAATCAAAATTATCTCCCTCCTCACAATGAATATTGGCTACCACCATTTTCTTTAATTCACTGATCAACTAATCAATCAATAACCTGTTCGTTTTACTCAATTCTTAAATTATTATAAACTCAGGCTTCAGTGAATGAATGAATGAATTGAGGTAGATTATTATTAGTAAGACGATGATGATAGTCATGACCATTAAGTTATAATTCATGCAGACGACAATTCCGATTATGTCATGATGCATTATAAGCATGATTTCTACATATGTGTGTGTGTTAGTGTGTCTGTCTATCTCTCTGTGTGTGCGCGTATCAATTGCTTCCATCCATCCATCCATCCATCCACTTAATTGTTTGAAAGAAATTTTCTTTTTCTAAGAGAGGAAAAGTTCATTTCAAACATGACTGAGATGATTTCTGGTGTGTTGTTTTCTGTGTGTTTTGAACCGGCATCCAACAATGTCAATATCTATCAAACTATGATCAATTTATGAGTATTTGTGCAACCTCACCTATTTGTCTTCAGTAGGTAACTACTAACTGACTAACTACCTACCAACCCGAACAAGATTGAACTCCATTGTTGATCGCTGAACAATCTCATACTAACTAGGACGACATGGTCATCTTCTTTCATACTTCTTTTTAAGTTTCACTTGTGGGTTTAACAACAACTGATCTGTAACATCATTCTCTAATGCAAAAAATATCAATCGCTTTTAATTAACAAAAAAAGCTCTTCATCATCATAATTTCACTAGTGAACGAATCAGTCAATAATCAATCACACAACCACAAGAGATTTTTTTCTCTAAAAAAAACGAAAATATCTCTCTCTCTCTCTCTCTCTGCATATTTAAGAGGAGAGAAAGCGATTCCAACTCATTGCGTTGCATTTCACATATGATTGAATGTTCAAGATTTCATCATTTCAAGTGGGGTTGTGTTTTTTGAGTCAGATGGGACAGAGTAATCAAAATGATATTCATAATCATAAGTAGTTGAGTTGGTTTATTTCAAGAAAAAATCAAAATTATCTCTCTCCTCACAATGAAAATTGGCTACCACCATTTTCTTTACTTCAATGATCAACCAATCAATACAAATAACCTGTTTGTTTTACTCAATTCTCAAATTATTATAAACTCAGGCTAACGATTCTAATAATCATGACCAGTAAGTTTTAATTCATGCAGACGACAATTCCGATTATGTCATAATGCATACATAATAAGCATGATTTTTATATGTGTATGTGTGTGTGTGTCTGTCTATCTATCTATCTATCTGTGTGTGTGTGTCTGTCTATGTATCCATCTGTATGTGTATCCATCCACTTGATTGTTTAAAAAGAAATTTTTATTTTCAGAAATAAACACAACTTATCTAATCATCATCATCGTTATCATCATCATATGAGGAGGGAAAGTGAATTTCAATCATAATTGAAATGTTTTTCTGGTGTGTTTTCTGCTTTTGATTACGTGAATATGAATGAGTATTTCCGTCCCACCCTCCCCCTCATCTAACTACCTACCTCCCTACTTTAACTTTTTATTTTAATGAAGACAAATCAGGAGAACGAACGTGAATATGAATGAATCTTTCCGACGACCACCCCTCCTCAACATGGCCACCTACCTACCTACCTAGTTTAACTTTTTATCATATGAAGACAAATCAACAGAGAGAGAGAGAGATAGACAGAAACAAGACAAACACATACACACACACTATCCCCAGTACACGCACACAGACATACAAGCGCTCGCGTTTCGTTTTCATCAATAATTCTGGTTGATTTAAATAATATATATTTTTTCTGGTTTTTTTAAAAATAAAAAAATTGAGATAATTTGAATCTTCAAACTTTGATTTTTTTCGTGTTTTCTAAATGCAATCAACTGAAAATTGATTAAGGCATATATAAGTTGAATGAATAAATTTTTTTTGAAATCATCTGCTGATTTTTATAATGTGATGTAAAATGAGATTATTTTATTTTTTTACTTTCTGGTTTTTTTTAATTTGATATCCATCCTCCACTTGTTTCACTCAATTCACTTCAATTCAAGTTAATAATCAGAAAAATATTTTTAAAAATTTATTTTGATTTTATAGAAATTTGAATTTGGGGAAGAGAAAAAAAAATTGGGAGTTTTTTTCTCTTCTGAAATTATAAATGAATCATTGTTAGATCAGTAAGTATATTAGTGAAGATGGTTGTTTTCGTCCGTGGTTATGAGATGGACTCATCAGTAGCAATGCATATCTATGATACCTGCTACTCACAAGACTCGAACCCAAGACCGTCGGGTCTTGCGTACAAGCGCTTCACCTCCAGACACACTGTCAGTCAGATGCAACGTAGAACTTCGTACGTAAATACATCATCAGTTCATGTTGCCATACCACATCAGCACAGAGATGCAACTGTCAATTCAAATCCAATAGTAGAAGAGGTAGTACGGGTATTAGAAGTAATCGAAGAGGTTATGATTAGAAGAAATTATTGAAGAAGTATGATTCAGTGAGGAAAGTTTACAAAGTCAAAACTAGGGGGTTTGAAGAATCCAGAATTTTAGGATTTGAGAGAACATAAAGAATAAATGCACCGGCGCCATTGCGAACGATTTCGAGCCATGTCATTCAGGGTATCTAACCATCGATTATTATCATCTCGCGGACCCCAACCAGGAGGTAGTCGACAATTACCGACATGGCTAAGTCCACTCGTCAACGACTTCATGGATTTGTGCCATGTTTTGGTTTGGCCGCCCCTAACTTTCTTCCAACCTATTCCTACACCACAAAACATAGGTCGACGAGGCAGTCGGTGGTTAGGCATACGCAACACATGTCCCAACCACTTCAACTGATGAAGTTTCATTACTTCATCTATTGATCTGCCATCTGTACCTAGCACCTGTTTTCTAATAACAGAGTTGCTCACTCGGGTGTCCCACGATATACAAGCAATGCTTCGAAGACACCTATGATCGAAAACCAATAACCGACGAATATCTTCTACTCTCATTGGCCATGTTTCACAGCCATAAAGTAAGACGGAGCGAACTACTGCACAGTACACTCGTCCTTTAGTCAGCAAACGGATATCTCGCCTTCGCCATTAGTGACGCTGAACCGGTGGTGTTAATGTCTAACTTTGATCAATCTAGACGGATTTTTGCGCAACCTCACCGATTTATTATTGGTAGTTACTGCCTATTAAACCGAATAGGGTTGAATTCGTTTTGGATCACCATTTCTAACTAGAACTCAGAGAAACTTCCTTATGAATCTTGTCATTAATGAGTTATGGATGTAAACTGCTGAAGAGTTCCATATTAGGACGAAACGCTTGTCTTTCAAGGCTTCCAAATTCCGTTGAAATAAATGAAGATGTTTATTTAAAAAAGAAACTTGAAGAGTCTTTAATGAAGTCGTATAATGAAATTCGATTTCACACGCATCAGCTTTTGATATCTTTATTTTAAAGTTGTCCATATTTTCACACTGAAACTTAAAATACTTGATTACATGTGGCTAGCTTCAACTGACTATTCAGAAATAACGACTTGATTAAATTGCATAAGGCATAGATAATCACTTGATCAAAAGTACAATGGTTTGCAATCTCAGTTCATTCCATCTGAAACCAATTGAGCTCAATCTATGTCGGATGTGAGGCAGTTACCTACTACTGAAGACAATGGGTGAGGTTGCACAAAATCTTTAAAAATTGATCAAAGTTAGACATGAACAGCGTTAGATCCCGGCTCAGTGCTCTAGTGGTTAGGTGCTTGCACACGAGACTGTAGGTCCCGGGTTCGAGTCTTGCGAGTAGCAAGAGTTGTGGATACGCACCTCCACTGACGAGTCCCGTACTGGGAAGAAATGGCCCGTCGAGTGCTTCCAAGCGTCTAATCTGTTGGCCTAACCATATGTAGAAATAACTTCACGTTTATATCAAACTGTTAGCGAATGTTATGAATAGAATATAATGATATGTAATGCTGGATTATTTCAGAGTTAACTTAAATAGTTTCTGATTATTATTGTTCTTTCCAAAAAGATTTTTTATGGGTTAGAGGTTTTAAACGTCTAGTACTCAACTTTTAGGCTCTTCAGTTGATATGCTTGAATGCTATTACGAGCTTATCTTAGTCGGTAAACGAGAGAGAAGACAAATGATCCAGTGACACGATAGGTAACTCTAATCCAAGCATCCCAAAGCCCCATTAAGTAGAGGAAGAAGTCTTGATATGGCCTAGAAAGTTTATTACTCTGCAAGCACCTAGAAAATATGAGGTCCACAAGCACACAAATCGAGTTTATTTATACATGATAGAAACGTGCTTGGGAGGGCCACAAAAATAGTCGATTAACCAATAACAATCAAGGATTTTCTGGGCGAGAAATGCAATCTCAAGGTCAACTGATCAGCCCATGCGCTAGAGCATAAAATCCGTAATTCAAACCTTTATTAAGTGAGTTCTGGGGATCTGACATCCCCAACATTAACTCTCCTCATTTATACACGCTTTGGATTGGCAGGAACTCTAGAAGAGCTTAGGGCGAATATTTCGACCAGACACTATTAGTAAAAACCTACTGTGGGGGAGAACAAGTCGAATTCTGGCTGAAAAATAAATTAGGAAAAGGCGCTGAAGATGGATAGGGAATCATCGAACTGTACCAAAAGGCATTCCGTAAATTGCAACCTTAAAACCAAAGGACTAGAGGTAGATCAAGGAACACACTGCTCCGAGACTTGAAAATAGCCATGAAAAGAATGAACAGTAATTGGTTAGAACTGGAAAGGAATCCTCAGGACAGAGTATATTGTAGAATGTTATTTGGTGGCCAATTCTCCATTCTGGGTAACAGGCGTAAGTAAGTGAGTAAGTACACTATTTTTTTCTGACAATGCTAAACTCCTAAAAGCTCCTTCAAATACTCATTATTATTTCAACGACCTAAACCTCCTAGATTTAACCCTTTTTAAAAAGAGTCTTAGATACACAATAACTGAGAGAAGTCTCATGCCACGAAGAAAAATAACCCATCTACATGATTTGAAATGCAATCCGTTTGCTAAATTGCAATAATAAACGCAACTCTCATTACTTCTACGTTACAAATTCATATGTGTATGTGTATTTCTGTGTGTTGTTGCAAACACTTGCAACTTTCAAGAAAAATTACCCATTGTAATGGGAAATTTCGAAAAAAATCGCATTAAACATTTTTTTCTGGTGGTTTTGAGGTGGTGGTTTTCCCACGATTCTCATTAAATTCCAATGAAAAAAGAGAACCAGTATTTTTAGAAACATTCATATCAACTTCGAAATGTTAACTTCATTCAAACACACTGATACAAGACTCCTTTAATATCCAATTTGAAATAAACAGACCAAAGGAAACGATCGTTTTCCCTTGATTATATACACTGTCCGGATCAATATAATTGAAGTAGTTTTAAATTTAACTACTCATTAGTAGTTTAATATATTTTATAGAATTTTTCCATTTTGAGGAATATAATCCTCAGTATTACTAGGCGTAGTCGTAGTAGTAGTGTAGTGAACGAGAACACAGGTGAGGGCCACCGCGAATTGTATTTAAAGAAAATTACAGAGTTACTCAGTAAAATTGGAAAACCATATCGTAAACCGATGTTAATTTGCAAATCTTCAATCCATCATCAATCCATTGTCTGACATTTCACTTATTCATGCGTTTCATACAAATTCCATTGTGTTCCCACTCTTCCTTTCCTGATCTTCCCCCCATCTTCTGCTGCTAGACATTACGTTTACACTCACGTCATATACTACTTATAAGTAGCGCGCACCACACTATTCGATACAAAACTCTTCCTAGTCTTCGTATGACGGTTCCTGGTTCCCATTGATTTTTCCCCAGAAATGATTTTAGGAACATTTTATCGCCAACGTTGAAGCTGTGAATATTTGGACTTGGCCTGTACCTACTCACTCTTTTAAGGGGCATCATAATGTTAAAAATAGTCTGAATACTTCTTCCAAACATTGGCTTCAGCTGGAGACTTCCCCTCTGGGACCGTATAGTTCGGAGTGCTTCTGGTAGCCGTTAAAAATTTAATGATTACTTGGCTAGTTGGCCCTCTCGTCTCCCCTTTTCAGTAAAGCTCTTTTGAAGGTGTCCACGAAGCGTTCTGCTTGTCCATTGGATTAGGGATGTTAAAGTGAGGACCGTTTCAATTGTAGCATCAAAAGAGAAATCTCTTAGGTTCTTTAGGAGGATGAAATTACTATAACGTTCGTGTTCGATTGTGCCGAGCTTTCTCAAGAGGATTGTTAAGGTCAACCTTGAACAAATCCTCATACTTCTTGAACCAACAAGACTTGGAAGTCACACCAGCTACGTCATCAAAATGAAATTCATGAATAGAATTAATTATCGAGTCCGTATGCGGATTATATGAATCGTTGGTGAGACCTCTGTGATTCAGATTCATTTGTTTCATCTCCAACATCTCCAACATACGTTCCTGGAACTGTTCATATCGTTTTCTTTGACGTTCCAGTAAAGATTCTATCTGTTCAAGGGTAATTGATATGGTGGGTTGTACACACCGTCGCCACTTTTATGTGTTCTCTACTTGTGTAACGCCACACCACTGTACAAATGACAACACCGAATGTTAGAGAATGTAGATATCATTTACTGATTGGTTACACACAGGATTTTTGTAGCTATTAGTTCAGGGTGTGCTACTTATAAAGACAGATATAAGTAGTATATTTAAAGAGAATATATGATAGAATTCTTATTGGCAGAAGATAGAAATACAGAGAAAAAACAATGAGAAACAGAGAGCAAGTGAAGTACCGAGTTCTATTGAGAAGCTGTGATTAGTGGAATTCAACCTTGTCGGGTGTGAAACAGTGCTTACCGAAGAAAATGAATAGAGTTAAGCATAACTGGGGATTGGTCAAGTTTAGACATTAACACTGTGTTGGATGCCGACTTTGCGGCTTAGAGGTTAAGCGTTCGCACGCGAGACCGAAGCTCCCAGGTCTGATTCGTTTGAGTGCAGGGTCCGTAGATGTGTACAGCTAAAGAGTTTTTATACTAAGAAGTAACAGCCATGGAGTGTTCATGGGTCATCTTGTAGTACCTCCGCATATATTCATTCCAGTTTGCTTACATTTAATTTGGTTAAGCCCTTTTCGATTACTTTATTTAACCAAGCCATTCGCGTAGCAACAATTTATATGTACCATTCATTCTTATTATTGTCTGGTTTGTATGATGAGCTCACATGACGTGTCCCACTTATCTTTAAACCTTGTCAAACATTCGTCGCTTTTATTCATGTGTGTGCATGCCTATCTCGTTGATCACATGTCTGTCTTATTTTTGTGTGACTATATATTCTTAGTCACGCTCTATCTCTTTGGAGTTGGCTCATTAGCTATTCTCCACATCGCTTCCTTCGCCCATTCATTCGCATTGTAATCCTGGGAGTCGGCTCAACAGGCTTCTCCAATTTACGTCACTTCATTCGGTTTATTCACTGCTTCTCCGCTTCGCTTTGTGGTGTGTGTCTCAAGTAAACGTATTCATCAGCATGAGTTCACCTTCTGATTTATAAACCCTCAGACGCCAGTTAGTAACGATTGTCTGAACGAGCTAATTACCGAGCTTAAGAACACGCAGATATTGGCCTACCACAAAAATGGTGAGCCCACCATAGAATCTTACACACCCGATGACAAATTGTCCATTACATATCATATACTCACTAGTGATTAGCTGCATGAGGAAATTTCTCCGAGTTCTAGTGAGATCTCATGGAATTCAACCCTGTCAGTTGTGAGGTAGTTACTTACAGAGTACATTGCGTGAGGCTGAACAATATCTTGAATAGATCAAAGTTAGACATTAACACCATTGGATGCTAACAAAGATGTCAAGAGTTTATACGATATCACACGAAACCGGAACTCCTTGGTTCGATTCCCACTCGCAGAGTCATAGGAGTCTCATGATGAGATGAAATGAACATCCAATGCTTCCAAGTGTAACATCAGTCAGTCAGTGATTTCAATAAACGTTGATATATTTACCTGTGTAGACACCAACACAATGGTTCTAACAATTAAACGATCGTAACGATTACATAACATCCGGAATTCATTGCCTTAGCCTGTTGATTAGTACCCTTCCTCTGAGTCATGTTAGAAGATGTAGACTACCTGGTTGGGGTCCGCGAGACGATAGTCACCAATGGTTAGAAGAGACGTTGAACGACATGGCTCAAAATCGTTTGCAATGGCGCAAGTGCATCCATTCGTTGAGCTCTCTCAAATCCTAATCTTCTGAAATCGTCAGCACCTCTCTACCTTTGTCTTTTTAACCTTATCTCACTGAATTATACTTCTTGAATAAAATCTTCAAACCCTAGTCTTCTTCTTCATTACCATTAATGCGTCTACTATCTTTATCACTATGGGATTTGATTTGACATTTGCGTCTCTGTGCTAATGTGGTATGGCAACATGAACTTATGTACATACGTACAAAGTTCTACGTTGCAACTGACTGCCCGACTGACCCTTCCTCTAAAAAACTCCTATACTCCATATGAAATAGCCCACTAGTACTATTTCCTTATTTCCCAATTTATAGACAAATACAACACAGAACTTCGTACTTACGTATATCAGTGTTCAAGTTGCCATACCACATGAGCACACACAGAAACGCAATCGTCAATTCAAATCGCATAGTAGTAGTAGCGATAGTAGAAGTACAAGTGTAGTGAAGGAGAAGCACACACGTGAGGGCAACCTAATTGTTGTATTTAATCGCAAATTACAGAGTTACTCAGTAAAATAGGAAAACCATATCGTAAACCCAATCTTCTGCTGCGAGACATTACGTTGACACTCACGTCATATACTACTTATATGTAGCTCGTACCACACTCGTCCCCCCTTTTAATAAGCTGTCGTCGTAGTCTTTCTGATTGCCGTACCGTTGTCATCTTTGGTGCTTTTCGTGACTCATACACTGGATAATCTTGAGACCATCTCTGCAGTTTACTACCATTTACGCGCTTCTGCTTGTCTTCTCTCCAGATCGTGTAAACCGCGCCGCGTCTCTCCGTGATAACGTACGGTCCTTCACACTTTGGGATCAGCAAAATCAATAATAACTCTTTCTCCCAATCTCCTCCTTTAGATGCTAACCATTCCTTTAACGTCCGGCTGTTTCTCTCTGTAAGCCTGTTTATCTGAGGATGATACGGTGTAGTTCGTATCCTCTTGATGTCAAACTCTTTTAGACGGTCTTTAAACTCGTCACTTTCAAAACAGGGACCCTGGTCAGTTAATATCATTTTCGATATTCAGTGGCACGCTACAATCTTTAGTCGCGTCATATACTACTTACTTATAAGTAGCACACATCACACAAGCAGTAATCAAAAAGAAGATTACAGTTCGAAGCTTTTTAATTCATGAAGTATTATAATTCAATAAGATCATTCTAAAAACAGAAAGATAGATGTAGGTCATGACAAATTTTGACTAATCACACCCACAAACACACACACACCCACACACAATCAATCAATGAACGAAGAATACACACACACACACACCAATTGTGTCATTTACAAACACTTGAAAATATCATCACAAAATGGTTTTTTCTTCAAATTGCTCAAAAAAAACACTCTTCAGTTTCTAGTTATTTATACACTTGAGAACGAAAAATAATGAAGATCCTCAATGATGATCATGTACAAATTGTGTGTGTGTGTGTGTGTGCATGTATCAATACATGCAATTAACACCCTATCATTTGAATTTTTGATGAGATCAAGATAAATAATTAGTCTTTTTGTGTTCAATGTTTTGAAAATGTCACTTCTGTTACTATGTGATTGGGAAAGACAGACACGTACCAACAACCGCAAAAAACATGGTCACGTATGTGTCTGTGTGTCTATCTATCTATCTGTCTATCTGTGTGTATGTGTGTGTCTGCGCCGTACGTGTTAAGTGGATGTTGAGTATGTATACTCAATTGATCCCTTAGTGAACATTTGAAAACTACTAATCATCATTGTTTGAGAATTAATTATTTTGTTTATTTTCAATGACTAATTAATTAATTACTTATTTCATTCACTAATTGGTGTTTCATTAAAAAAACAATATTTTTTTTCATATCCTACGCTTTTCTCCTCAATGAATATACATATATGTGTGTGTACGTGTCTGTGTGTGTCTGTTTACATGTACATGTGTGTGTCCTCTAGTCTACTGTCCATTTATTTTTTTTTCTCAAAAAATAATTGACCAATCAGAAAAATGAATTTATGAGACAATCAAGTATATATTTTTTTCATCTTAAGTATGCAATCATGTCGGTCTGTGTGTGTACGTGTGTGTCTGTGTACGTGTACGTGGTGTATGTGTCCTCTAGTCTACTGTCATCCATTTATTATTATGATTATTTTTTTCTCAAAAAATAATTGACCAATCAGAAAAATGAATTTATGAGACAATCAAGTATTTTTTAAGTATGGAATCATGTCTGTCTGTTGGTCTGTTTGTCTATCTATCTGACCATCGTATTTCTTTTAAAAAAACAGCCACCACCACCACCACCACAAATTCAATGGTTTCAAGAGTTTTTTTTCTCTGAAATTTAACTAAAATAAAATAGAAGACAGACAGCAGCTTTTCAATTTCTCATCGTTTTTTTTATTATTATCAGTAGTAGTAAATAAGTAGTAATAACAATTTTTTCTTCCGAATAAAAAAAATTAAAAAATAAATCATTTTGAAAATGTTGCTCTTACACACTCAGTCAACACATCATTGAATCATACATATTTCAATGTGTGTCCCCTTTTAGAGAGAGAGAGAGAATACACGTACACACACACTGACACACACACGCCGACACACACACACACAAATATCAAAATGCATCAGGACACAGAAATTAAGAAAAAAATTAGCGAAAAATAAAACTTACGATTATTAATTTATTTTCAAAATTATATTTATCCAAAAAATGAAATAAATATATATATATATATATTGCAGAGATAATCATTTAGAGTGTGTTGTTTTAATCAATGTTAAAAAATAATAATTCAAGTATTTAATTGGTGCTTGTTGTTACGATTGTTGTTGCGGTTGCGCCTCCCCTTTTTAATTCTTTATAATTAGAGAGAGGATTGATTTCAAGATGAGTTTTGGTCATTTTTTTCTCTAAATGAAATGAATCGATTAGTTTTGGAGGTTGGTGTTTTTACACATTTGAAATCACTAATCAATCATTGTTAGACTGCCACCACATTAGAAACCTGGAAGCACTGGACCGCCGTTTCGTCCTGGTACGGATGGGACTAATTAGCAGTGCGAATCAACGACTCTTGCTCCTCGCAGGACGTCCCGGATTCTAATCCTGCTAGGAGCAGGAGTCGTGGAT
>CALYCR020000898.1:0-11903 GCA_944470395.2 Schistosoma turkestanicum
AGCTCTGGTGCTATTGTTATTTGGTCACGACCACGTACACTCCCGAGGCTTTTCTTGTCAGTGAGATTAGAAAACAAATCTTTCGTCTCCCTAGATTATTGAAGATGCCATAAGCTCAGAAAGTTTCTATCCGCCAATATACATACGTCGATCTTCTATTCCGTCAAAAAAATGTTATGCTTCACCTACACAGGAATATTTAATACAAGAGTTGAGTGGAACGAAATAATATTTCTTCTACTTAGGTCCAGATTGAAGCAAAGAAATATGGGATATACGTTTTGAACTAGTCCCTAACATGCTATATGATGTTTAAAACAATTAAAATACAGTTATACTTCGGTTTGGCTCTATAAATTTCTTCATTGGTCCGATGATCAGACCAACGAATAATCTGATTTTATACACCATGCGTTTATACATCCCAGAGTTTGTATCTGAGGAAGTTACGAAACGACTAATGTCTTCATGCAATGCGATTGCATATTACCTACCTGACCGCACATCCCCGACTTCGCTAAAGGATGCCCGTCTACAAACGTGTCTAATGGCAATCGTCTGTTGCAAAGTCACACGTCTCAGAATAAAATCACGGGTAATATCTCAAAGCCGTAACCTATTACTGTTAGTAGGAGCAGGAGGATTTGTCTATCATTTCGTGATACATGTGTAACACGCGTTTACAGTAGTCACCGAACAGCGGGTCCGATCTAAAATCGCAACACACAGAGTTATCTCAACACTTCACACCAAGAGAGAGAACACGAAGTCGTCACCAAGGCAATCTTTATTTTTAAAATTAAACACGCGGGGTTTCTACAGAAATAGTGTGGGCGGTGTGGTGCGTCCAATTTTTTGCTCCTTGATCCTTAGAAGCACTATGTGTCGATCTATTTGCAATTCATGATCCCAAAGATTATGTCAAAACGAAACTCCAAATTAGGTACCAAAGTTTATTACCAATTCACAAATAATCGACCAAAATATCCTTGGTTTGTTACGAATAGACAACCAATGTCGTTCTAACAACAATAATTATAATAATTACAATTACCTTCTATTTTATAGATTCTTGGAGCAAGAAACTGCAAACGAACAACCAAGACAAACAGGAGTCTAAAATGGCCGAAAATAATAATTCAAACAAGTTCATAAGTTAAGTAAAACAAATATACCCAAAAAACAGTGAAATTAATGATATCTATACATAAAGGTTTTGATCAGCAAAATGTCTTCATTTCTCCCGTAACATGTGTGCCAAGGTCTCATGAGTCCTCCTGTAAGCTCAGAGCATTCAGGGCTTGTTCTTCTGCTTCCAAAGCGTTAGTGTTCGATCGCCCTGAAATAGAAAGAAAACATGATGGGTTAGCAACATCTACATAGTGATTTTGACTCCGTTACACCACCCCGTCTCCTAATGAGGCACTGTCCTCAGTGCCCGGTCTCGGACAGGGATATGCTGCTCCCACTTCAGGCGATATCTCATAAAAACTAGTGGCAGGTTGTGGATCTGTGAAACGAGCATCAGCAGGTATTGTTGTCCGATCTGGCTTTATTTGGTTGTAGTGCACCGTTATTACATCGTCCTGAGTTTGTTGCGAGTTACCTAACACAACCGTAGAAGGGACCATGCCAAGGCTGGTGGAATTTACTGCAACTTCCTACTGAAGTCATGGGATGGCGTAACCAGACACGGTCTCCAACTTTATACACTGGTCCTTGCACCTGACGATCATACATATCTTTTTGACGGTCACTAGCCCTACGCGAGTTGATGTTGACTAAGCGGTACGTATCAGTCAAACGGTTGCGGAGGGTGCGGACTTACGGCACGTGTTCTTGTTCTTCGTAAGGTAGTAAAGGCGACTGTATCTCTACCGGGAGGCGTAGTTCATGCCCAAATAGTAATATAGCAGGTGAGAATCCCGTATACCCATGTATTGATGTTCGATAAGCTAGCATGCATTGAGGAAGCACGTCTTCCCACAACTGGGATTACGATCTGCTGATAAACGATTGTAAAATAGCTTTAATTGTTCTATTTGTCCTTTCGACTAGACCGTTACCTTCCGGGTTATATGTGGTAGTATGCGTCTTCCTTATTCCGAATAACTTGCATATTTCGGCAACGAGATGACTTTCAAATGCCGGGCCTCGGTCGGAGTGGAGAGATAGCGGGGCACCATAACGGGAAATCCAATAATCAATGAAAGCTCGTGAGACAGTTTGGGCGTCTTGCTGTGGAATAGGTACTGCTTCGCACCATTTTGTAAAATAATCTACCATAAATAATATGTAGCGATTTCCTTTTTTTGTCCCATAATATCAACACCGACTCGCTGGTGCGGTCCAGTTGTTCCCATCGGCATTAACGGTGCACGTGGTGTTTGCTTCGGTGATTTTATGTGGCAAAACGTGTTACAGTTTTTTCAGAAGTCAGCTACATCTTAGTGAATAGACGGCCACCAAAAGCGCTGGCGAACAGCATATTCAGTTCTTCGTTCTCCGGCGTGTCCGAGTTCGCGATGAACTTGCTCCACAATACTCTGGGTCTTTACTTGCGGTACTATAAGCAGGGGTTGTCTGGACTCATTAACTAGGAATGACGTGTTACCGTATAATTTTAAGTTACTCCATTTGTTACAAATACGACGCGTAGCGAGGGACTGGTCTCTTAATTCTCTCATGGATGGTTTATTGTTCCCATGTAACTGTCTTAGATAAATAATCTGTAAATCCGGATCTGCTGCTTGCAGTGAGGACCAGTCAGTCTCTTCTGCCGTACTCAAAATTGTATCTGTGGGTAGAGTCAGGCGAGAGAGAGCATCTGCTTTGGTATGTCTGCTCCCAGGACGGTACTCGCATATGAAGTCGAATTCTTGCAACCTTTCCTGCCAGCGTGCTACTTGTCCTTCTGGTTCACGAAAAGAACGAAGCCACTGTAATGCACGGTGGTCCGTGCGCACACGAAAAGGTCTATCAAGTAGATAATGACGGAAGTGCTGTAAGAATTTTACTAATGCTAGCATTTCTCGACGTGTTGTGGAATACCGTGCTTCGCTTTTGTCTAGTTGTTGGCTGGCATACGCAATTACCCTCTCCTGGCCATCTCGGGCTACTTGTTATAGAACTGCTCCGATGGCTGAGGAACTAGCATCCGTATCGAGTATGAACTCACCTCCGTCTGGTGAGGTGTCGGGAAAGGCTAATATAGGTGGTGTGGTTAGCCGTGCCTTTAATGTATCAAATGCATGCTGACACTCGCTGGTCCATAGAAATTTCCGTCCCTTATGTGTCAGTCTGTGTAAAGGTGCTGCCAATGATGCAAAGTCACGAACAAAACGTCTGTAATAGGATGCGAGACCCAGGAAGCTGCGAACGTCATCAGGTGTTTTTGGTTGTGGCCAAGTAACAATGGCACGCGTCTTCTCATTATCTGTACTCACGCCTTCTACGATGATACGATGTCCTAAGAATACTACTTCCTTCTGCAAGAGACGGCATTTGGATGGTTTTACTTTTAGGTTATGTTGTCTAAGACGCTGTAGAACAGCTTTTAGGTTAGCATTGTGTTGTTCGGGTGTGCTACCGTATACAATAATATCATCAAGGTAAATCAAACATTTGTGTGGCGCTATATCTTGTAGTACTGTTTGCATCATTCTTTGAAAAGTAGCCGGGGCGTTCATTAATCCGAAGGGCATTACCTGGAATTCATGCAAACCATTTGGTACTATAAATGCAGTTTTCTTCCTATCCTGCGGTCGAACTTCTACTTGCCAGTACCCACCGTTTAGGGCGTCCAGTGTAGCGTCAATGCGCGGAAGTGGAAACGAATCTCGTTTAGTTATGGCATTAAGGCGTTGGTAGTCTACACAGAGTCGGAGAGAGAAGTCCTTCTTCTTCACAAGAACAATAGGAGACGCCCAGGGAGATGATGAAGGGACTATGATCTTTTTGTCTAACATATCCTTTATCATCGACTCTAGTTGTGGTCGGTAGTGTATGGGTAATCTGCTAGGAGGTTGTCGGAGGGGCATATGGTCCCCTGTGAAAATAGAGTGTTGCACTGTATTCGTACGATTTCCAGAATTGCTTTCCTCAAACACAGAACTAAACTGTCGGAGCACAGCCACGGTTACCCGACGGTCAATTTCCTGTATCATTTGGTTGCTTTTCACCTGACGTACTAACTCTGAAATTCCAATGTGAGCTACAGGCTTATGCGCCCCTGCCAACTGGTGTAAGTCTACAGTAACCTCGCCAATTTTTGCTTCTTTGCTTTATCCGTAAATATAGAAACTTGGTGTTTTAACATAAAATCTACACCCAGTATCATGTCCCAGGTTAATATCGGGCAAACTAAAAACTCGTGACGAAGCGAACACTTCTCCACTTTTAAGTCTAATACTGTCTTATAACACACTTTAAATAGGGTCTCCACTAGCTGTTAAAAATGCTGAGGAGCATCGTTTCGGCTGGACCTTATGGTGCAGTCTCTTTAATAGCGCTTCCTTGATGAGGGATGCGGAAGCTCCAGTGTCTAGCAGTATATCAATCACCACACCTTGCACTCTACCTTTAAGGTTGATCGCGCTGATATGATTAACATGACAGGAAGATAAATAGTAAATGTATGGCTCACATGGCTTTCGAGGTCGGTTATGTTTACATCTCCACGCGTTTTTACCAAACCGTCTGCAATACATACAACCCGATTGACGACTGCGGTAATTGTTATACGGTGGTCGTTTGTTCCAAGTCGAGTTTGAGGCCCCACGACCAACCGCCCGGATGAGAATGCGTGCGACCGCTGTGGCTGCCGGAAGACAATCTAGATGACTCGGTTCTATGGTTTGATCCACTGTCATCACTGAATGTTGTTGTGCTTCTGATGGACGTGACTGCCTATCTGCCGTAATAAATCGGAGAGTAATCTTTTTCAAATCGATGGTATTTGTTGGTGGCGTTCGAAGTAAATGTTCTCTTAATGGGTTATGCACCAGTCCTTGGACGAAGCAAGAGCGTACCAACTCGTCTCGCCCGGCGACATCTAGCTCAGGAAATGCTTTGACCGCAATTTGTTGTGCGGAATCCAGGTACTTAAGAGGATTCTCACCAGCTTTCTGGTGACGTGACAGAAATTGGATTGTCACCTGCTGGTTGTCCACAGGTAGTGATAAACACTAGTCTAATATATTCCAGTTTTTAGATAGGGAGTTATTTGTTGAGAATCCATATGCTGTCACCCTTTTTACAGCCTCGTCGCTCAAAAACGATACCAGGTAGTCGAAGTGCTCTGAAACAGGTACTTTACGCATGTATGCTTCGACTCTAAATTTCCACAATGAATAATCAGACGACGTTTCCAGAAGTGGTGGTTGCCGAGCACTTGCGGGAGTTGTTGACTTGAGTGGCAGTATTGGGAGTTCCTCTAGTTTTGATTTGGGTTTTCCGGTAGGCACCTCCATCACCAATTGTAACACGCGTTTACAGTAGTCACCGAACAGCGGGTCCGATCTAAAATCGCAACACACAGAGTTATCTCAACACTTCACACCAAGAGAGAGAACACGAAGTCGTCACCAAGGCAATCTTTATTTTTAAAATTAAACTCGCGGGGTTTCTACAGAAATAGTGTGGGCGGTGTGCCAAGGTCTTATGAGTCCTCCTGTAAGCTCAGAGCATTCAGGGCTTGTTCTTCTGCTTCCAAAGCGTTAGTGTTTGATCGCCCTGAAATAGAAAGAAAACATGATGGGTTAGCAACATCTACATAGTGATTTTGACTCCGTTACACATGTATGGGTGGTAATGAGGACACAATATGTTCATCGTCTATAATTCGTTTCTGAGGTTTATCTAAATATTTGGTGGACCATAATTGAGGGCCTGAGAACTTGATGTGAGTTCCGGGAATAGGCGATAAATCTATTTAGAGTCTAACAAGAGCACTACTAGTTTCTTGAACTTAGTAATTGTGTCATAGATACGAATAGTAATTGGTAACCTGTTTCACCATAGACTGTATCGTAGTACAAAGAAATTACAACGCAATGATTTTTTGTGTTTTGCCGTTAATAGCTTATATGCGTTGTCTCTAGTCTGTAAGCAGTGTTGTGGTTCATAATTGAGCTGTGTTTTCTGAACGAGAGACCATTTATCAGTTTATAGAGAATTATTTGATTGTTTTTCAACCGACGGAGCCTTAGAGGTTCTAGGGAAAGATGTTTTCATTTTTCTTTGTAGTTGAGGTTATAGATCCATCCCAGCAGTCTCCAGGTGAAGTTTCTTTGGACATTTTCTACTCTTATTTTGTCCATGATATTCATATTTGAGAAGATAAGTGAGCAATATTCAAGTGAGGGCCTTACACACATTTTGAAGCGTGTAAGCTTAGCCTCACTTGTCCAGAAATTCTTATTTATAAAAGCAATTAGTCGTCTGGATTTAGAGATAATATTTGAGGCATGTTCTTCGAATTATAGGCTTCTGGAGTAACGTGTACCCAGATCATGCGCTAATGTAAGTGTCTGAACCCTAAATTTTTGTAAGAAGAGTGGTATATCATGGTAATGTTTACTAAAACACATTTTGTTTGCTTTCGGCTCTTTAGATTGATGAGACGACTAATCAGTAACACTAAGGTTGCTCTTATACGCTTGCTACTTCTGTGGTTCATGTTTCCAAAACTATGCTGAGGTCGCTATTCTGTCGAGACACCCTCAACATTCTTACTCAGGCGCTTACAGTATGACTTAGAGGTTGGCATTCAATAATAATAAAAAAAACAGTTAGACAGTGCGAGATTTTGTTCATCAAAGTTTTATTTTTACAAACTCTACTCTTTCAACTAGAATTTCGATTTCAACGTACATAAATCCAGCTTCTTACTTCGACTTCTCTTCTATCCACCTGACACTGCACAGCTCTTCCTTCTTTTTGCTGTACTCCTTTATCTGTGTGTTATATTCTTATATTCCCATAATTTACTTTAATTTAAGTGGTCAGTATGAATTTTATCTTGACTTACTACTGTATTGACTACTTCAACATGACAGGTTAAGTAATGCTTTTGTTATGTATATACACTTGCCACACTGCTTCCTTTTTCTCTCTCTCTTCTCCTTTTCAGAACCTCATTCACGGTGGGAAATCCTTGGCGACTCTAGGGAACACGCACCCTATGTACATGACTGTCTGGATCACAGCTCGTATCAAGCGCGTTCCATATGACAAATTCACTATTGATCTCGGCAAATCGCCAAGAAAACCTTTTATGCACCTTCCTTCCTTATTTGTACTCTACTATTGAAAATGTGGCTGTATAATACTGTTTCTGTCAGTGACATGGCGTAAATATGCAATCAGAAAATGACTCTTATACTTAATTTAACTGCTATAACTTTACAGTAATTGTGAAAGCATTTGTGACAATTTGATCTAGCCTGTAAACTGGCGTGACTCTTGTAACGTAGTTATTTGAGAATAAATATATTATTATTATTATTATTATTATTCCACATATATGGTTAAACGGCACCTGCCGTGTTTCGCTTCAGATAGTTAAGTTATCAAGATCACTCTGAATCTTAGCTATATTTTCGTCCAGGCTTATAGCTGTATACTATTTTCAGATCATCAGCATACAAGTATGCTCTTACAAATCTTATAGAACTACATATATCGTTTATGTACATCAGAAACGAGAGTGGACCTAATACACTCCTCTGGATAACTCCACTGGTTATTGGTCTTGGTGATCAAAGACATTCGTTGTACTTAACCATTTGTTGCCGGCCATTTAGGAATGAAGCAAACCATGAATGTAGTGGGTTAATGATTCCGAATGACTTTTGTTTAAGTAGAGGCCTTCTGTGTGGGACCTTATCAAAAGCCTTTTAAAGTCGAAGAAAAGAACAAGTACTAGAATCCCTTTGTCTTGTTGATGCATAATATCATTGAAATAATCTAGAAGGCATGTGTCACACGTTCTAGACCTCAAAAACCCATGCTGTGAGGTAGACATAAGATTGTTACTAAGTAGATGTTGCATTACCTCTGCCTTAACTACTTTCTCCATCACCCTAGATACTACTGAAGTTATGTTTATGGGTCTGTAATTTTCGACATTCCCTGTGGGCCCATATTTAATTTTGGGGATGATATATGTAGTCTTCCAGTTACTAGGGTATCGCTCTGTGGAGAGTGATATGGTGAATAGTTTAAGAAGAAAAGCACACAGATAACTGCTCCCATTTTTCAGCATGCTGGCTGGGATACCATCTGGTCCTTCATTGTAAGATTGCTTCAGAGTAGTAATTGCCTTAGAAATGTTCTGTACACTAAATTCAACACTGGCGATTTCACATGAAGGAATTTGGGTCAGATGTGATTCATTTGTTGGGTTTTCGTTTGTTAATGTAGCACAAAAATGTTCACTAGACAACTCTGCGATACTTTTAGAGTCTTCATACACTTGATTGTCCTTAATAAATATTCTATGTCCTTTCACTTTGGAGCATTCAAGTTTATTCCGAAGGAGTTTTGTAAGTGTAGAGGATTCATTGTTCCTGTGAAATTGCCTTTATAGTGCGTATTATCTGTGCCTCGACACATATTTCAGTCATCGTTACTGATGAAGAGAAGTCATTACAGTTATGAAGTCTGGAAGCATATCTTCGAAGACGTTTCCGTATATGGCCTGGTATATGTAAGTCCTTAGGAATTCTGGGTCTTCAGGATTATAAGGGTGCAAATTTATTGAATATATTATTTGTGTTGTGATAAAATACATTTATTAGTTCATCAGTATTGTGTGCGGTAAAGTAGTTTGTGCAGTCAATGCTTCTGAGGTGATTCCGGAAAATTTCCCGATCAGTCCTGCGAAAGTCTCTACGAAGTGTAGCGGATTTACGTCTTATAGTTGTAGCTCCTATATCAAGGCTGCATATGACCATATTGTGATCACTACCTGGGGACTTTTTTCCAACATATACAGTGTGAGGAATGGGATTGCTGGCGAACACTAAACCCAATGTATTTTCATTTCTGGTTGGACCGATAACATGTTGAGTCCACTCTCCAAGCTCTCAGCATTCAATAAATGATTCGAATCGTCTAGGTGCTTTGATTGAGAACCGAGAGATTTCAGGCATGTTGAAGTCCCCACAAATAGCCTTGCTTGTAAACGGTAGGGATGACACAAACATGAATACTTCTGACAATAATGAAAGATTTCTTGTTGGTGAATTAGGCTGACGGTAGACACAGCCGAACAGTTAGGAAACTTCATTGGAGGGTTTCAGAACGATCCACACAGAATCTGGCAGTCTCTTTAGTTCCGATATATCACATAAGAATGAGTTTAGGCTAGAGTGGGCATATATGAGGCATCCTCCACCTCTTCCTTATAACCTCTCACCTCGAAATAGATCATAGTTTTCAAGAGATATAGTAACATCAGAATTATTACTGGAAGTCCATGCTTCAGTTATCATTATAAGTGATGGTTGGCAAATAGTTTCAAATATGACTTGATCTGTCTTTTTATTACAGATCAAATGAGCATTAATAAGACATATATTACACAGATGTCCCGCTAAGCTAAAATAGTTTATGGTATCTTGAGTAATGGAGTTACTGTGACCTAAGTGGGTGTGGTATGAGGAGTTAGGGGGGACATGTAAAGTAAATTACTGAAATTTACAGGAGGGGTTGTTAGCCTGGGTAAAGGGGGAGAACGTTGCCTGTTTGAGATTGTGCGAGGGGAGTGCTTTCATACTCTGCATGTGGTACGAAATGACTTGAGCTATATGTCGCGCAAGAGGTACTACAACTGGATGTATCCTACAAAAATTTTGAGTAGGCTGGCACTGCAGTGCACCATCGTTTCTAGTAATGTCTTGATGACTCAACTCGTTATTAAGGTTAAATTTATACGGGATGGTTTTAACTTGGAGAGGGTGTCCCATATACGATTGTCAGTTGTTATGACCTTTTCTAAATTGGAGGGTCATGTTTACCGGCTGGCTTGGTAGAGTAGGATGCATCGAGTTTTCATTCTCAGCGTTTTTGCGAATGAGAGCCTGGTTATTAAAGATAGCGTGTGGGGTGAAAAATCTTCTACATCCATTGTGGATTACGTGTTTATTTATACTTACAACATTGGGAGTTGTCTCCAGTACATTGTTTGTTGTGACACAGTCGCGCGATCTTCTCGCCTCTCGTCTTTTTATACGATGTTGACAAGGTGTCAAATCTGGAGTAACCTTTATGTCATTGTACACGGTTGATGAGCATATGTTTTTGCTCAAATGAATAAATTGTTTGGCGTCGTTGCAGCAGCCAAATTTGAACAAAAGAGGGCAAGTTGATTGATCCGATTTTTTTCTGAGACGTGTGACTTTGCAACAGACGACTGCCATTAGACACGTTTGTAGACAGGCATCCTTTAGCGAAGTCGGGGATGTGCGGTCAGGTAGGTAATATGCAATCGCATTGCACGAAGACATTAGTCAAAATCACTATGTAGATGTTGCTAACCCATCATGTTTTCTTTCTATTTCAGGGCGATCGAACACTAACGCTTTGGAAGCAGAAGAACAAGCCCTGAATGCTCTGAGCTTACAGGAGGACTCATGAGACCTTGGCACACATGTTACGGGAGAAATGAAGACATTTTGCTGATCAAAACCTTTATGTATAGATATCATTAATTTCACTGTTTTTTGGGTATATTTGTTTTACTTAACTTATGAACTTGTTTGAATTATTATTTTCGGCCATTTTGGACTCCTGTTTGTCTTGGTTGTTCGTTTGCAGTTTCTTGCTCCAAGAATCTATAAAATAGAAGGTAATTGTAATTATTATAATTATTGTTGTTAGAACGACATTGGTTGTCTATTCGTAACAAACCAAGGATATTTTGGTCGATTATTTGTGAATTGGTAATAAACTTTGGTACCTAATTTGGAGTTTCGTTTTGACATAATCTTTGGGATCATGAATTGCAAATAGATCGACACATAGTGCTTCTAAGGATCAAGGAGCAAAAAATTGGACGCACCACACCGCCCACACTATTTCTGTAGAAACCCCGCGTGTTTAATTTTAAAAATAAAGATTGCCTTGGTGACGACTTCGTGTTCTCTCTCTTGGTGTGAAGTGTTGAGATAACTCTGTGTGTTGCGATTTTAGATCGGACCCGCTGTTCGGTGACTACTGTAAACGCGTGTTACACATGTATCACGAAATGATAGACAAATCCTCCTGCTCCTACTAACAGTAATAGGTTACGGCTTTGAGATATTACCCGTGATTTTATTCTGAGACGTGTGACTTTGCAACAGACGATTGCCATTAGACACGTTTGTAGACGGGCATCCTTTAGCGAAGTCGGGGATGTGCGGTCAGGTAGGTAATATGCAATCGCATTGCATGAAGACATTAGTCGTTTCGTAACTTCCTCAGATACAAACTCTGGGATGTATAAACGCATGGTGTATAAAATCAGATTATTCGTTGGTCTGATCATCGGACCAATGAAGAAATTTATAGAGCCAAACCGAAGTATAACTGTATTTTAATTGTTTTAAACATCATATAGCATGTTAGGGACTAGTTCAAAACGTATATCCCATATTTCTTTGCTTCAATCTGGACCTAAGTAGAAGAAATATTATTTCGTTCCACTCAACTCTTGTATTAAATATTCCTGTGTAGGCGAAGCATAACATTTTTTTGACGGAATAGAAGATCGACGTATGTATATTGGCGGATAGAAACTTTCTGAGCTTATGGCATCTTCAATAATCTAGGGAGACGAAAGATTTGTTTTCTAATCTCACTGACAAGAAAAGCCTCGGGAGTGTACGTGGTCGTGACCAAATAACAATAGCACCAGA